>CM055126.1:55303130-55603130 GCA_029206835.1 Rana muscosa | reverse complement strand
CACCTCTGCTTCTATGGCACAAGATACATTTTCCAGCCTGCATAGAGTGGAGAGTTTGGCCGTATATACAACATAAATGAGCGGAAGAACCGTGGTTGTAAACAAATGAAGAAAGCATATCCTTCTATAGTGTGTACTTGCCTCAACCCAATGCATCTAGGTGTGATTTCTGCCTGCTCCCTCTTTCCTCTGCTTTCTGAGTCATTTCTGACAGTCTATACCAGCGGTCTCCAAACTGCAGCCCTGTACTTGCTTTTATCAGGCCCTTGGGGCACCATTCCTCTCACGGACACCAACAATGGGGCACTAATTCTCCCACTGACACCAATGATGGGGCACTATTCCTTCCACCGACACCAATGATGGGTCACTATTCCTCCCACTGATACGAATGATGGGACACTATTTCTCCCACTGATACCAATGATGGGACACTATTCCTCCAACTGACACCAATGATGGGACACTATTCCTCCCACTGATACCAATGATGGGACACTATTCCTCCCACTGATACCAATGATGGGACACTATTCCTCCCACTGATACCAATGATGGGACACTATTCCTCCAACTGATACCAATGATGGGACACTATTCCACCAACTGATACCAATGATGGGACACTATTCCTCCAACTGACACCAATGATGGGACACTATTCCTCCAACTGATACCAATGATGGGACACTATTCCTCCAACTGACACCAACAATGGGGCTATTCCTTCCACCGACACCAATGTTAGGGCACTATTCTATTCTAGGCGACCAACTAGACCGCCAAAGTCATCTCTCTGAGCTGCTGAGGTGCCCAACTAGACCGCCGGTGTCATCTCTCTATGAGGTGCCCAACTAGACCTCTGGTGTCATCTATGAGGTGCCCAACTAGACCTCTGGTGTCATCTCTCTATGAGGTGCCCAACTAGACCGCTGGTGTCATCTCTCTATGAAGTGCCCAACTAGACCGCTGGTGTCATCTCTCTATGAGGTGCCCAACTAGACCGCCGGTGTCATCTCTCTATGAGGTGCCCAACTAGACCGCCGGTGTCATCTCTCTATGAGGTGCCCAACTAGACCGCCGGTGTCATCTCTCTATGAGGTGCCCAACTAGACCGCCGGTGTCATCTCTCTATGAGGTGCCCAACTAGACCGCCGGTGTCATCTCTCTATGAGGTGCCCAACTAGACCGCCGGTGTCATCTCTCTATGAGGTGCCCAACTAGACCGCCGGTGTCATCTCTCTATGAGGTGCCCAACTAGACCGCTGGTGTCATCTCTCTATGAGGTGCCCAACTTTAACAGCCGGTGTCATCTCTCTATGAGGTGCCCAACTAGAAAGCTGGTGTCATCTCTCTATGAGCTGCTGAGGTGCCCAACTAGACTGCAACATTGTGCAGCTAAGACACCAGATAAGCAGCTCCCCAAAGCAGCAGCCCAGGGGTACCTCTACTGGATATATGTCATATATTACCGTGTGGGGATCCGCCTTAATGTCTACAGTGTCGTTTCCTCCTGCTAGTTGGTATAAGGTTTTGGCCAGCAAGGTGGCAACTTCTGATATGGCCTGTAAGAAAGACAGTGATCTGAATTACAAGCAGGAAAAGTTACCAATGTAAAGAGAACAGGTCAGGAGAGCAATATGAGAACCATCACCGCTGTCTTTTGCAGGTGCAAGCAACATCCCTGACATGCTTGCTTCGGTATTTGGGTAGTGATCCTCAATAAGCAAGCAGCCAATCAATTCCTAGGACATGTTTATCCCAGGTCAGATTGGAGGGAGAGGGAGAGAAAAAAAGAGAGAGAGAGAGAAAAAAAAGAGAGAGAAAGAAAGAGAGAAGAGAGAGAAGAGAGAGAGAGGAGAGAGAGAGAGAGAGAGAGAGAGAGAGAGAGAGAGAGAGAGAGAGAGAGAGAGAGAGAGGATAGGAGTGATTAAAAGCCAGAGAATCCATCAACTTTCTATTGCCATCTGTGTCCCCATTCAAGGGATTTATCGTAACCTTTTGTCCAGGTGTCTGTGCTTCCCAGGACAGGAAGTGGGGGAAATTCTATACAGCGGTGACACAAAGTGTAATTAAAAATTATTTTAAGAGTTACATCCTCTGTCAGGTTTTTATTGCCATCTGTGTCACCAGGACAGGAAGTGGGGGGTGAACCTTCCTACCAGTGGCAGAGGCAACATAAAAAATAATAATACAGTGGAACCTCGGATTATGAGCATAATCCGTTCCAGGAGAACGCTCGTAATCCAAAGCACTCGCATATCAAAGCGAGTTTCCCCATATAAGTCAATGGAAACAAAAATAATTTGTTCCACGTTGACTTCTATGGCATGCAACGCCGTATGTGGCCAGGGGTGGGGCCGGAGAGCCTTGGGGACAGCTCGGCTGAACTCGGAAAACCTCAGAAAGGCTCGGGAACGGAGTATTTCTGAATGGCTCCGATTGGCTCCGGCGCCCCCCGCACCTCTGGTCAAATGCGGTATTGCACACCGCTGTGGCTTGAGTCCTGCTTGTTTTGCGAGACAACAAATCGAGTCAGGATTTAAAAAAAAAAAAATGCTCGTATTGCGAAACGCACATAAATCGCGTTACTCGCAATCCAAGGTTTTACTGTAGGGGTTTTAACACTTCCCTGCTCCATCCAAAACCAGAAATAAAGGATTAGGCAGTAATCACACTTAAAAGTGAAATTCTCTTTTCTTACTGACGAGTTCCCTTTAAGTGTCATTTCTCACCTGAGCTGTTTCCGTAACATACTCCATGGCTTCGTCCTGGGACAGTCCACTAGGATAGTCCATCTTGATGGTCTCTGCCATGTCAAACATGCTGTTATAGTACCTGAGAAGACAAGAACGCTTCATTAATGTGCACCTTCATTTCTTCTTTCAATATGGTTGCCCCCTCCCTTGAATATTGTGAAAAAAAAGTTTTGCAAGATGTATTCTCCCTCTGAAAGCATCTCTAATGAGATGAAGACCTTAGACTTGTGGCCAGAAGGAGAAGCAACCCCTTAGATTGGCTGTCAGTGTGGAGAGGTGTGCACTTTGCATTAGAAGGTCAATGGGAGAAGTGTCCCCTTAGATCGATGGCCAGTGGGAGAGATGCCCCCTTCAAATAGGAGGTTAGTGGGAGAGATACTGCTTTTGACTGGTAATCAATGCGATAGATTACCTCTTATATAAGTGGCCAGTGGGAAAGAAGACCCATTAGACTGGGGGTCAATAGGCAAGGTGCCCCCTCTTACATTGGTGGACAATAGGAGAGGTGCCCCCTTCAATTGGAGGTCAGTGGGAGAGATACTCTTTTCAGTTGGTGGTTAGTGAGAGAGATGACCCCTTATGATTAGTCGTCATTGGTAGAGAAGATCCCTTAGATTGGTGGTCAATGGAAGAGGTGCCCCCTTACATTGAAGGTCAGTGGGCAAGGTGCCTCGTCTTACATTGGTGGACAATAGGAGAGGTGCCACCTTCAATTGGAGGTCACTGGGAGAGGAGTTACCTTTGATTGTTGGTCAGAGAAAAGGTACTCTGTTCAATTGGTGGTTAGTGGTAGAAAAATGCAAGTTAGACTTACCGGTAACTTGTTTTCCAATAGGCTTTCAGGACAGCACCCGAGAGATCATGGCTCCTCCTCCTACAGGAAACACCTCATCAATTAAGTCTTTAATTGGAGGCCTCCACGTTGCTTCCATCAGTTGTTTGTAGAGAACCTCCAGCCCCAGCTGCAACACATAAGCGACAGTTATTACATAGTATTACAGCCACAGCATAAAAAAAGGGCGGGATCCTGCTGTCCTGAAAGCCTATTGGAAAACAAGTTACCGGTAAGTCTAACTTGCATTTTTCCAAAACGTCTTTCAGGACAGCACCCGAGAGGATAATCGAGACTTACCCCATTTAGGGTGGGACAACAGCCTGTAAGACTTTCCTTCCAAAAGCCTGGTCCCCAGCCGTCATGAGATCTAATCTATAATGACGGGCAAAGGTCGTCAGACTTGTCCATGTAGCTGCCTTACAGATTTGTTCGGGGGTGGCACCAGCATTTTCTGCCCAACTCACCGCCGAAGCTCTAGTAGAATGAGCCCGGATACTTACTGGACTCTCCTGGCCTGTAAGGGAATAGGCGTCTGAGATAGCCATTCTCAACCATCTGGCAATGGTTCCTCTAGAAGCTTGTCTTCCTTTTTTATTTCCGGAAAATAAAATGAATAGTGCGTCTGAACGCCTAAAGTCTTTAGTAGCTTCCAGGTAACTTAAGACTGCTCTTTTAACATCCAGGGTATGGAATTCTTCTTCCTTCTTACCCGATGGATTAGAACAAAACGTAGGAAGTATTATCTCCTGGGTTCTATTTTGAACTGAGGCAACCTTTGGTAAAAAGTTAGGATCCGTCTTCAGCACAATTCTGTCTGAAAAAATAGAAAAAAATGGCTCCCTGATAGATAAAGCTTGCAGCTCACTGATCCTTTGAGCTGTTGTAATAGCTACTAGAAAAATTGTTTTTAAAGTAATTAGCTTCAGGGAGGTTAAATTGAGAGGTTCGAAAGGTTCCCTGGTCAGGGCCTGTAGAACGACTGATAAGTCCCATGACGGACAGTTTTTGATCACTATCGGTCTAGCCCGAGTGAGGGCTTTAAAAAATCTGTTTACTAGGGGTTCTGATGAAATGGATTTCTCAAAATATACCCCCAGTGCGGCAACCTGAACTTTTAGGGTACTGATCGCTAGGCCCTTGTCTGCTCCTTCTTGCAGAAATTCCAAGATAGAAGAAATCTGCTTTAATGGTCTGCCGGATGCAGTGCACCAAGAGTTAAAGACTTTCCAGACTTTGTGATATATTGCTCTGGTAACATTCTTTCTGCTAGATAGGAGGGTAGCCACCAACCTATCCGAGAATCCTTTTCTCCTTAAGAGCTGCTCCTCAGAAGCCAGGCTGTGAGTTTTAGCTTTTCTACTTCTTGGTGAAACAGCGGACCTTGTAACAGAAGGTCTTGTCTCACGGGAAGATGCCAGTATGGTTTGATCTGCATCTGTAGAAGAGCCGAAAACCAGGGCCTCTTGGGCCAGAAGGGAGTGATGAGGATTACTGTCGCATCCTCCTTCCGGATTTTTGTTATGACCTGCGGAATCAGCTGAAAAGGAGGGAAGGCGTAGCTGAGGTGAAAATTCCAACTGTGCGCCAGAGCATCTACCCCCAGAGATGACTCGTTCCTGTTCAGGGAAAAAAAGAGGGATATTTGTGTATTTTCCTGATTCGCAAAGAGATCCACTCTTGGCTGTCCCCATTTCTTCACTATTAGATTGAAGACATCTGGATTCAATTGCCACTCCGCTTCGTACACCTGGTTCCTGCTGAGGAAATCCGCTATCCTGTTTAGGGTCCCTTTTAGATGGACCGCGGACAAGGATTGAGTATGGAGCTCTGCCCAATTTAGAATGCTCTCTGCTAGGCCTTGAAGTATTCTGCTTCTGGTGCCCCCTTGTTGGTTTATGTAAGCCACCGCCGTGGCGTTGTCCGACAGAATTTGTGTATGTCGCCCTTGGACTTCTTCTGCAAAGAACAATAAGGCCATTTCTATCGCCTTTAGTTCCCACCAGTTTGAAGATCTCAGTGCTTCCCTTGTGGGCCAAGATCCCTGAGCCCAACGACCGCTCATGTGAGCCCCCCAACCCCAGGAGCTGGCATCGGATGTTAGCCTTACCTGGGTTGGAAAGGACCATAACAGGCCTGCTGAGAGTCTTGCCTGGTTCTTCCACCACCAGAGACTCCTCTTTACTTTGGTGGGGGATCTTCACCAGTGAATCTAGTGAATTCTGCTGGCGATCCCAGATTTTTAACAGAAACTTTTGCAGTGGCCTGAAATGGAGCTTTGCCCATTGTACTGCCGGTATGGAAGAGGTCAGGGTTCCTAATGCTGACATGACCCTCCTGATGGACAGAAGCTGACCGGTTTGTAAGAGTGACACCACCTCTATCAGCTTTTTCTGTTTTTCTTCTGGGAGAAAAATCTTTTGCTCCACAGAGTTGATACGGAAACCCAGGAATAACACCTCCTGAGAGGGAATCAGATTGGACTTTTGGAGGTTTAGTATCCATCCGATGGATTCTAGGTGGGCACGTGCTCTGTCCAAGTTTCTCTGAAGTCCATCTCTGGTTTGGGCAAACAGTAGCAGGTCGTCTAGATAAGGAATCACTGAAATTCCCTCTAGATGCAAGGGTGCTAGAGCTTCGGCCATTACCTTCGTGAACACCCTTGGAGAAGATGACAGGCCGAATGGAAGAGCTCTGAATTGCAGGTGTACCACCTTCTTCCCTTCTCTCAGTGCTAACCTCAGATATCTCTGAGATCTGGCAGCAATAGGAATGTGGAGGTATGCGTGCTGCAAATCTATTGACGCCATGAAGCATCCTTGACTCAGGAGGATTCTTACTGAGAAAATGGAATCCATCCGAAATCTTTTGTATTCTACTGACAAATTCAGCATTTTTAGATTTAGGATGAGGCGGTACTTTCCTGAAGGTTTCTGTACAAGGAAAACGTGAGAATAGAACCCCTGGAAGAACTCCCTTGTTGGAACCGGAACAATGACTCTCTGGGATATCAGTTCCTGAATTAGGGACTTCATGGCGAGTGCCTTGACCGGATCCCTCGGGACGTTTGTCACTAGGAATCTCTTTGGGGGTTCTTCCGTGAATTCCACCACATATCCTTGGGAGAGCATGTTTACAATATACTGATTTGTAGTGATGTCTCTCCACTGGGGAATGAACTCCTGGAGTCTTCCCCCTACTTGGGGTGGATTGTCACTGCGGCTTTCCGGGGGTCGCAGGAGGATGGAAGAGCACTCCACTCCTACCTTTTGGTTTCTGGGAAGACCACTGCTTCCTTTTGGTTTGCGTTTTTCCTTCCTGTTGTCCTTTTTGGGGACGAAAAAAACGCTTACGGGTCTGTACCTGTTGTTTTTTGACCGGAAACGCCTTCTTTTTGTCAGCCGTACGGTCAAGAATGGACTCCAGCTCAGAACCAAATAGCAAATTCCCTGCAAAAGGAATGCTACACAGCCTGTTTTTAGATGCAACATCTCCTGGCCAAGTTTTAAGCCACAAGGCTCTCCTAGCAGAATTGGTCAAAGCCGCTGACCTGGCTGACATACGAATGGATTCTGCTGAAGCATCCGCAATATATGATACTGCTGCAGAAAGCGTTGTAAATGAGTCCAGAATCTCCTGTTTTGGAGAATCCGCCGTAACATGGGCCTTCATCTGGTTAATCCAGTGTTCTAAATTCCTAGCGACACAGGTTGTTGCCATTGCTGGTTTTAGATTGTTCATCACAGACTGCCAAGCCCTTTTAAGAAGCAAATCCATTCTTTTGTCCATGGGCTCCTTTAACATGCCCATGTCCTCAAAGGTAAGGTCAGTTGATTTTGAGACCTGTGAAAAAGCAGAGTCCAGTTTTGGAACCTTGTTCCAGATGGAATCCGGGTTATCCTCAAATGGAAATCTTCTCTTATGAGACCGGGAAAAAAAATGTCTTTTTCTCAGGTTCCAACCACTCTTTTTTTAATCATGTCCGAGATTATTGAATGGACTGGAAAAACACGGCTTTTTGGATCACCCAAACCTGCATACATGCGGTCATGTAGGGAGAGTTCCTTCTTTTCCTCTTCAATCTCCAAAGTCGCATGGATTACTTTTAAAAGTCCTGCGACTTCTTCAAGCGACATCTTGTACTTAGAAGCGCTCTCTGCTTCATTTTCTTCCTCCTCAGAGTCTGTTCCATCCGGAGCAAGGGAAGCAGATTCTTGGGAAGCGTCTATCGGACCTCCCAATAATATTTGAGAGCCGTCTTGGGGTTCTGAAGAAGGCTGAGGAGCCCTAGGTTCCCTTGAAGGGCCTGGTTCTTCTCTTAGGTTTGACCTAAAAGCTTGAAAGGTGGCACGGAGTTCATCCTTAATTGTAGATACTAGATCGCCACAAAAGCATGGAGACTCTTCCCCGACTACATTTGCCGTGCAATCTGCACAAAGTGACTTGGTCCAAGCCTCGCTTAACTTTTCCTTGCAGACAGGGCACCTTCTCTCCACTGGTTGAGCAGAACTTTTGGCCTGCACAAACAGAAAAGAAAAAAAAACCAGGGACCACGCTAAGAAAAACTGTTACACAGTACAAATCAATACACCCAGGTGCACATAGGAAAAAACACTTTCACTTCCTTGTGCCCCGCAAGCCATGCACCACCACCACCACCTTTTACAAAAAAGACCCCTAGATATTATGCAGACATGCTAAATCACCAGCCACTGCACCACCAGGGAGATGGGGGGTGGGGGAGATGGAGGGGGGAGAAGGGTGAATACCCCCCCCCCTCTACAGGAGAAAACGGCCCAGTGTAAAATAGGACACAGTCCCTTACCTTAGCCTTGCTGGTGCCTTGGCTTGCCCCCTTATCCGCTGCATCGCTATCCATAGCTGTCTGCGGATGCGTGGTGAAGAAAAACGCCGGTTCCAGATTCGAAAACGCCGCCGCGCTGACCTGGAACCGGAACTTTAAGGCACCAGGTGACCCTGCCCTCTCCCTCTGCGCTTGCGGCCGGATATGACGCGCGCGCCGACCCGGAAGTGCTGCCTCTTCCCATACAGGACGTGGCCGAGGCTCTCCTCGGCCACCAGAACAATGGCGGCCGCCGCAAAGCTCCACGCCGCTTTCGCCAGCGGTCGGTGAGAGTACAGCAACCACCGCTCTGAAGAAAAAGGAGGCAGCCCTCCCGGGTTGTACAGGCTCTCCCCGAGCACGGAAGAGGGAGAGGGAGCCCACGGGACCGTCCATTCTAGGAGGTAAGTGGGAGGATCACTCTCCTAGAAAAAAAAAAAAACTGATTTGAGAACCTTGTCTCCCAGGAAAGCCCCGAGAGATCGTGGCTCTCACCAGAGGTGTTCCTCCGGCTGGAGGAAACACAAAAAACTGATGGAAGCAACGTGGAGGCCTCCAATTAAAGACTTAATTGATGAGGTGTTTCCTGTAGGAGGAGGAGCCATGATCTCTCGGGTGCTGTCCTGAAAGAAGTTTTGTAAAAATAGGATTTTTATAACAGCTTACCTGTAAAATCCTTTTCTTGGAGTACACCACGGGACACAGAGCTAGTCATTACATAATGGGTTAAGGGTCACCAGCGGTGATTGGACACTGGCACAACCAATGGAAGACAGTTCCCCTCCATATAACCCCTCCCATCAGGGAAGTACCTCAGTTTTGTAGCAAAGCAGTAAGGTTCCCATAAGAAGGGGGGGACCTCTGTGTCCCGTGGTGTACTCCAAGAAAAGGATTTTACAGGTAAGCTGTTATAAAAATCCTATTTTCTTTATCGTACACCACGGGACACAGAGCTAGTCATTACATAATGGGACGTCCCAGAGCAATGCTCATATGAAGGGGGGGAGACACAGATCAAAACAGGCCGCTTGCGGACCAGAAGCCCTATACTGCTGCCTGCAGCACACTTCGCCCAAAGGCGGAATCCTCATGTCCTTTCACATCTATTTGATAGAATTTGGAAAATGTATGGACTGAAGACCAAGTTGCAGCTTTACAGATCTGAGCCATCGAAGCCTGGTGGTGCACTGCCCATGAAGCACTTATCGCCCTGGTAGAGTGCGCCTTAACAGGAAAAGGAGGAGTCCTGTTCTTTAAACCATAAGCTTGAACAATTACTTGTCTAATCCACCTGGAAATGGTGGATTTTGATACCGCTTGGCCCTTCTTGGGCCCATCTGGTAAAATAAACAAAACATCTGTTTTACGTATCTGAGCGGTTGCTTGCAGATACACCCTTACCGCTCTCACTAGATCTAGAGAGTGTAATAATTTTTCCCCCGCCGTCCGCGGGTTTGGAAAAAAGGAAGGCAGAACAATGTCTTGATTCAAGTGAAAAGCCGACACCACCTTAGGTAGAAAAGCCGGATGGGGTCGTAGTACGATTTTGTCCTTGTGACAAATTAGATAAGGCTCTTTACAAGAAAGAGCTGCTAGCTCTGATACTCTCCTAGCAGAAGCTATAGCAATCAGAAAGGCCAACTTCCTACTCAATATAATTAAAGGAATATGGCGAATAGGTTCAAAAGGTTGCTTTTGCAAAACTGACAATACTAAATTCAAATCCCATGGACACAAGGGAGTCCTAACTGGAGGATTTATCCTCAGTACCCCCTTAATGAATGTCTGAACTAGGGAGTGAGATGCCAATGGTCTCTGAAAGAAGACTGATAGAGCCGATATTTGCCCTTTGATGGTGCCAAGGGCTAAATTCATATCCACTCCTAACTGGCAAAAAGCAAGAATCCTACTTATTTCATATTTCTGAGGATTCCAACATCTGGATTCACACCAGGAAACGTATGCTCTCCAGACTCTCTGATAGATGAGTCTGGAGGCTGGCTTTCTAGCATTAATGAGCGTAGAAAGAGCCGGACCAGAGACCCCTCTCTTTTTCAAAATGTGGGTCTCAGCAGCCAGGCCGTCAACTTTAGCCTTTGTAAGGAAGGGTGGAATACTGGACCCTGTGACAGCAGGTCGTGTCGAAGTGGAAACTTCCAGGGCCTTCCTATCGCCATTTTTACAATCTCGGCGTACCAAGGCCTCCTGGGCCAGTTTGGGGCCACTAGGATTACTGGTATTCCCTCCTCCTTGATCCTGCGAAGCAGTCTTTGTAGAAGAGGGATCGGAGGGAATGCATAGATCAGTGAGAACTGATTCCATGGAGTTATTAGAGCGTCTGTATTATTAGAGCGTCTGTCCCGTAGGCTAGAGGATCTCTCGTTCTGGACACAAAGTTGTCCAATTTCTTGTTGAACCTGGCAGCTAGCAGGTCTACATCTGGGTTTCCCCATCTCAGACATATGGCCTGAAAGATCTCGGGGTGAAGAGACCACTCTCCTGGTAGCAGCTGCTGACGACTCAGGTAGTCTGCTTGCCAATTTTCTATCCCTGGAATGAAGATTGCAGAAAGGCAAGGTACATGCTCTTCTGCCCATGCCAGGATCCGGTTCACCTCTCTTTGGGCTGCCCGACTGCGGGTGCCTCCTTGGTGATTGATGTAAGCTACTGCAGTAGCATTGTCGGATTGAACCCGAACTGGGTAGCCCTGTAACCTGTATGTCCAGGTTTTGAGGGCTAGATATACCGCCCGGATCTCTAGCACATTGATGGGCAGGATCCCCTGAGTCTTGGCCCAGGTTCCCTGGGTAGAAGCCTCCTCGAATACTGCACCCCAGCCCGATAGGCTGGCATCCCTAGATACCACCTTCCAGGCCACTGGGAGGAAGGACTTTCCCTTCCGTAAATTCCTGGCTTCTAGCCACCAATCGAAGCTGTGGCGTACTTGTGAGGACAGGCGCATGGGTATATCCAGAGCTTGGCTCTTCCTGTTCCAGGAAGCTAAAATATTGCCTTGAAGTAGTCTCGAATGAAACTGGGCGTAAGGGACCGCCTCGAAGGAGGCTACCATCTTTCCCAATAGTCTCATGCAAAGGCGAATAGACGGCCTCTTGTTTGCTTTGACCTTGTGGATCAGGTCTTTCAGAGACTGTATCTTCGGTTCTGGCAGGTATACCCCGTTTTGGGCTGTATCTATGATCATGCCCAGGTACACTATCCTTCTTTGGGCCTGGAGAGAGGATTTTTGTAAATTTATAATCCATCCTAAATGCTCCAGGTATCCTACTGTAGTGTGTACAGCGTGACCCAATCCCTCCTTTGACTGATCTATTACTAGTAGATCGTCCAGATAGGCTGTTACCGCAATGCCCCGTGTTCTTAGGTTTGCTAACAGAGGAGCTAGCACCTTTGTGAATACTATGGGCGCGGTGGCTACACCAAACGGCAGAGCCACAAATCGAAAGTGGCGATCTTCTACCGCAAACCTTAGGAATCTTTGGTGAGCGGGGAGGATGGGTATGTGTAAATGTGCGTCCTTGATATCTATGGGCGCCATGAATTTTCCGCCCTTTAAAGTGGCGGCCACGGATCGGATCGTTTCCATTCGAAAATGGCGATCGTTCAGGAACCGATTTAGGGATTTTAGATCCAGGATGGGTCTGACATCTCCATTTGGCTTTGGAATCACAAAGAGGTTTGAGTAAAAACCTGCACCTCGCTCTTTTTGGGGTACGTCTGTAACTACCCCTTGAGCCATTAAGTGATTCAAACCTTTGAAGAAGGATTCTCTTTTTTGTGGATCCTTGGAGAGTCTTGAACCTCGGAATTGAGAAGGTGGGATCTCTCGAAATTCCAGTTTGTACCCTGAGGATATTGTGGATACCACCCAATTGTCCTGGATTTCTGACCACCAAGTCGCTCAGAACTGACAAAGCCTTCCTCCCACTCGGCCGAGCGGGGGCGCCCCTTCACTGAGAGGTTTTGGGGGCTTGCTTATTAGCTCTTGCACCCCACGGCTTCTTGTTCTTCTGAGCTTGCCCCTTGGCTTTTGTGGGCGGCTAAAACAGGCCGCCGCCACTGGTTGGAGTCAGATTTCCCGGGAGCTGGGGAGAGAGAACGTTTAAAACAAGGTCTCTTGTTTTTCTTTCTCTCAGGTAAAAGTCGTTTTACCACTTGATATCTTCTGTATATATATCTTTCTAAATCTTCCCCAAATAGGCGTTCGCGATGGAACGGGAACTTGCCAACAGCTTTTTGCATGGGGTTTCCGCTGACCAATGCTTAAGCCAAAGTACTCTGCGCATCTGTACCAGCTGGAGTGTAAGGCGTGATGCCTGTATGATAGAATCTCTCATGGCATCCACTGTGAAGCATAAGGCTTTAGGCAAATTTTCCCAATTTCTAGCCTGCTCTGAAGGCAGCTCCTTCAGCCCCTGCTTTACCTGTTGGCTGATGACCTGACACATACCGACTGCTGCTACTGCAGGTTGGGTAATTGAGCCGGCCAAAAGGAAGGAGGATTTCAACTTCCTCTCAGAAGGATCTTTTAAACCCTTGTACATTATCCACCGGACATGTCAGGTTTTTATTTACACAAGAAATAGCCGCAACTACCGCAGGCAGGCTCCATTTCTTTAAAAAAATTTCCCCCATAGGATAAAGAATGTTAAACCTTTTTGGAGGTGAGAAACGCTTATCTGGATGTTGCCAGTTTGCGTATATTAGATCCTCTAGTAACGGATGAACCGGGAAGGAGCATGCACCTTGCAAGGATCTTAATGACCCTAGGGAGGAGACAGGTAATTCCGTTACCTCCGCAGAGGTTAACTTAAATGCACTGCTATAGCATTGTACCTGTGACCTTAAAATCTGGCTCCTCATCCTCTGCTGATGTAGCCTCCTCCTCCTCATCCTCCTCCCTCAGGTACTTCTGAAGGGAGGTCCAATACTGGAAGAGACCTGCTTCGCTTATTGTCCTTTTTAGAGGACTTAGCGATTAAGGTAGCAATTTTTTCCTCCAGATTATTTAGGGCAGCTGATAAAGTGTCCTCAGTGACATATACAGGCCCAGGCTTCACTGGGGAAGCCGCCATACCTGACAGAGGTAATGGCTCATCCTGTACAGGTGCATTTGGCAACACAGGAGAGGAAGGTACCGAGTCAGCACAGCTAGAGCCTCCTCTCAGGCGGTGGTGCTTTCTTATCTCTTTGTCCGTATTACTTCCCCTGGAAGGCTTACTGTTTAGACAAAATACAAGGTACCTAAATGCATATACTACCGTGTTCAGTTTAGCAAATACATTAAGTATGCAACTTTTAACACATAACTATGCATAACATGGATGTCTTCTAGGAAGTACCCAATCCAACCACATGGAGTCTTACGTCCCTGTATAGCTGCTGTGTTTCTCTGCCAGGAACAAGAGAACTAACGAGCTTGCTTGCTGCTGCAGTGCTTCTCACACTGACAGTCTTTTAAATTTGGCGCCGTTTCTGTGCCTGCGCGCGCCACGTGCCCGCGCACGCCTTCGCCCCCCCCCCCCCTCCGATAAAGCGCGCGCGGCCCTTAGCGCTATGGCGGTGGCCATAGTGAGAGAGGACTCTCATCAGCCCTTGTTCCCACTTACCTGCATCTGCAGGTGTCTGGTCGGCCACCGAAAGGAGGATCGGGGTGCCCCAGCAAGCTCAGCAGCGGAGGTGACGAGCAGTGTACTTCGCCGAAGCCGACACTGAACAGAGTGAGGTGAGTATATTCAGCTCTTTACTCCCCCCAGTGGTGGAAAAAAAGAAGACATCCATTTTTTGAAAAAGGTCCCAACCTAGTTATGGACCTTCTAATCTCACCTTATCCACGCCGCAGGTTTTTCTGCTGAAAGTTTTCAGACAGATACCAAACTTCACCCTTCACGGTGTGGCTATGTGTGCCAACCTTCAGGGATATGGGTTCCTATTTAAAGGATACCTCTCCCCTGGGCCTTGTACAAGACTCTTACCAGGACTTTATAGCGAAATAGCGAAAGTGCTGGATCTTAGAGCCCAGTCCTCCGAAGAGAGACATTACAGGCGACGCCTCATGGATGAGGCCCGGATCCCATCCAGATTCAGCTCATTTGTAGGCGTCTTGGATGGATCCGAAAGCATAGCTCTTTTACCCCCAGAGGGTCTCTTTGGTAGAGCTTTCCTTTAGCACCTCCTAACGCGTCCAACACCTTTCGACACTGGCGAAAAAACTGAGGTACTTCCCTGATGGGAGGGGTTATATGGAGGGGAACTGTCTTCCATTGGTTGTGCCAGTGTCCAATCACCGCTGGTGACCCTTAACCCATTATGTAATGACTAGCTCTGTGTCCCGTGGTGTACGATAAAGAAATATCTTTTAGATTAGTGATCAGCGGGATAGGTGCCCCCTTACAGTGGTGATCAGTGGAGAGATGCCCCCCTTACATTGGTGGTCAATGGGAGAGGTGCCTCCTGCGATTGGTAATCAGTGGGAGCGATGACCCCTCAGATTAGTGACCAGTGCAAAATAAGACCCCTTAGACTAGTTGTCAGTGGGCAAGGTGCCCCTCTTACATTGCTGATCAGTGGGGAAGGTGCCCCCTTACACTGGTGGCCAATGGGAGAGGTGCCCCTTTCAATTGAAGGTCAGTGGGAGGGGAGTTTCCTTTGATTAGTAATCAATGGGAGAGGTGCCCCTTACATTGGAGATCAGTGGAGAAGTGACCCTTTAAACGGGTGATCAGCGGAGAAGTGACACCTTACAATGGAGATCAATGGGAAAGGTGCCACAATAATTAGTGGTTAATGGAATAGGTGTCTTCTTAGAGTGTTGGTTAGTAGTATAAGTGCCCCATTGGTAGTCAGCGAGAGAGGTGCCCCCCCTCACATTGGAGATCAATGGCAGAGGTGCCCCCCCTCACATTGGAGATCAGTGGCAGAGGGGCCCCCCCTCACATTGGAGATCAGTGGCAGAGGGGCCCCCCTCACATTGGAGATCAGTGGCAGAGGGGCCCCCTTCACATTGGAGATCAGTGGTAGAGGTGCCCCCTCACATTGGAGATCAGTGGTAGAGGTGCCCCCTCACATTGGTGATCAGTGGTAGAGGTGCCCCCTCACATTGGTGATCAGTGGTAGAGGTGCCCCCTCACATTGGTGATCAGTGGTAGAGTTGCCCCCTCACATTGGTGATCAGTGGTAGAGTTGCCCCCTCACATTGGTGATCAGTGGTAGAGGTGCCCCCTCACATTGGTGATCAGTGGTAGAGGTGCCCCCTCACATTGGTGATCAGTGGTAGAGGTGCCCCCTCACATTGGTGATCAGTGGTAGAGGTGCCCCCTCACATTGGTGATCAGTGGTAGAGGTGCCCCCTCACATTGGTGATCAGTGGTAGAGGTGCCCCCTCACATTGGTGATCAGTGGTAGAGGTGCCCCCTCACATTGGTGATCAGTGGTAGAGGTGCCCCCTCACATTGGTGATCAGTGGTAGAGGTGCCCCCTCACATTGGTGATCAGTGGTAGAGGTGCCCCCTCACATTGGTGATCAGTGGTAGAGTTGCCCCATTACATTGGTGATCAGTGGGAGAGGTCACCCCTTACAATGGAGGTCAGTGGGAGAGGTCACCCCTTACAATGGAGGTCAGTGGGAGAGGTATCAACTTGGACTAGTGGTTAGTGGAATAGGTGTCCTCTTAGATTGTTGGTTAGTAGGAGAAGTGCCCCCTTAGGCTGGTGGTCAATAAGAGAGGTGCCCCCCCTTACATTGGTGGTCCTGTAGAAGGAATCCCCCCTTACGCTGAAGGTCACTGATCCCACACTACTGGCTTTAGCATGTGGCATCCCTACCAGAACTAGGCAGGCAATCCACCACTGCCTATTGCTCGAGGAACTTCTAGCAACTTCAGGGGGTAAACTAATGTTCCACAGAACCAAAAAATAGTCCTAAATGGGCTCTTCTATGGGCTACAAAGACTCACTTATTGTTGAAGGCTGTCCTGTGGTCGGTCAGCACCACCCCCGGAATATTTCGAGCCTTCAGGAAACGCTGGAAAGATGCTGGTGGAAGGGCTTGGGACTGGTTCACCTCCTGCAGAGTCACGTTGACCCCCGTACTCGCCGTCTTCAGGGTGTTAATCAGATTCTGCACCTTTATGAGCAGATTGAGGTCATAAGAATTTCACTATGGCTTATACAGGACAGGAACACATTACCCACCATACACCCCCCCCCCCCCAAACAAAACACAGATTTCGCCCCCCCCCCTTGTTACATACCTCGGTGTCCACCGTCTCATTTGTCCGAGAGACGGGATCACTGTGAATCCATAGGACAGAGTTGCTTCTTAGCGCCACCTGCAGGACAAATGTAAACAGGACTCTCATTGGTGGTTTCTGGAGAATAGAGTTTTAGGAGTTGAGGGTTTCTAATTTCTACCGGAATACCTGACTGAGTTCAACAAACGAATGAATGTTGTTCAGGCGCACAGGAAACCGCCCCTTCTGCATGTCGTACACCATCCGCGAGCTTCCAATGTAGTCAAACACTTCCTGCGGGAACACGGAGAGGTCACATACAACCAGTCCTGACATGTATTTGGTGGAGGAGTAAAAGGAAAGCAATGGTGTGCTTTCTAGGTAATGGGGGGGGAAAGAGAGCGGTCTGGATACTGCCTCTTAATATGACACAACTCCATCCCGGAATACATATAATGCGAAGAAAAGGTTAGCCCATGGGAATTTAAATAAGTTGATCATAGAGGTCATAAGTGAGTAGAATAAATTAATTAGAATTTATTGAAAAACAAAAACAATATACGAGGATAAATATATCATGAAGCCTATAACTTATGACCATAATTGTGTTTGATACAATATTGGAGATACATAATATAAATATTTTGTACTCTACGCATTTCGCGAGCTCTGCTCGCTTCCTCAGGAGTTGATGTATGTACAACATATCTAAAAACTAGTAAATATCAGTAAGATGCAACATTCAATGATGATTGGGGTTAAAGAAAAAGTATGTGACCTCTATGAGGCACTCCATACTCACATTATGGTCAATTGGTCCAAAAGGACTGATCCTAAATGATGGCAACGGAAAATGCTCCAACCGGGAGCTGAAGCGTCGAGGGCCCAGTGAAGGGTGAACATGGCGAAGGGTGACCATTTTCTCTTCGCCATGGTCACCCTCCACTGGGCCCTCGACTGGTTGCTACGGGTCCCTGCGTTCCGGGGCATACGACCAGGCACACCAGATAGCTAAGCAGTGGCAGCGCCTTTTTTTGGGTTCCCCCCCGATGCCCCACATGGTAATGATCATAAATGTCTGTGCCTTCAATCCCACATTATAAATATACTAAATTACATTTAAAATAGGACTTTCAGGTGCTGTGGCTTATGGTACACCTCTGCTCTTTCTCCCCCCCTCTCTGGCCGCGATTGGGAGGCCCGTTAGGTGTGTGACCCTCTGTAAGCCGGGCGGCCTGTGGAGTTTGTCAACCTTGGAGTTGGGGGTGGGTGCCCTACCAACACAGACCAATACCAGGCCCTGGGAGATCATATGAAATTACGGTTTTAATACAAGTCTCTGGTTTAGCGATTTAACGTGGTAAAAAGGATAAATATGCAACTAATGAACATTGTGATATATATGGCATGTTTTTCTATCCTGTTTTCCTATAATGTATAATATTGAAAATATATAATATATATATATATATATATATATATTCTTTATAAGTTTACTATAAATGATAGGAGGCATTAAAAATATGCTATACCCCAATATGTTTTATCTTTTGATGTTCTATAGAAATATAAGATCCCCCTGAGGAAGACCTAGAAGGTCGAAATGCATTGGAGTTTTCTTCTGTACATCAAACTGCGCTGAAGTCGATCGGTGCAATATTGAATACCACAGTTACACTTGTTTTAACACCTTTATTTGTATTTCGCTTTTTTGTGATTACCAGAGCTCATAAATCCACAAATTTTACATTTTGATAGGTGTCATTTGCCATTTTTCTACAAATAAATTTATATATTTTATCCAAATTGAGTTATCTTTTGCTGCAAAAAAAATAAATAAACGGGGCAATGCTCTTCCATTGTCTGGGTCATGCCTCTTCAGCTCCCGGTTGGAGCATTTTCCGTTGCCATCATTTGGGATCAGTCCTTAGGATAATCTGAGTATGGAGTGCCTCATAGAGGTCACATACTTTTTCTCTAACCCCAACCATCATTGCATGTTATATCTTACTGATATTTACTATTTTTTAGATATCTTGTACATACATCAACTCCTGAGGAAGCGAGCAGAGCTTGCGAAACACGTCAAGTACAAAAGACGTATATTATGCATCTCCAATATTGTATCGAACACAGTCAAGGTCATAAGTTATAGGCTTCATGATATATTTATGTTCATATATGATTATGTTTTTGGATTTTCAATAAATTCTAATTAATTTATTCTACTCACTTGTTATGACCTCTATGATCAACTCATTTAAAGTCCCATGGGCTAACCTTTTCTTCGCATTTCTAGGTAATGGTGGCAATAAAGTCTTGTATGGTCAAAACACAGTTAGACTTTAGGCCACAGACCCAGAACAAGCATGCAGCTAATTAAAGCCTATCTCATGGCAAAGCAGAACATCCCTCCCATCCCTCTCCCCTAGTCTTCTGGAGCCTGAGAGGACCCAGCCACTGGACAGCCAATAGAAGTATCCATCTCACCCAAGCATTACCTGAATGAGGACTTTCCTCCCCTGCCATGAAGATGATAGAAGACTCAGGACCTGGTGCATCATGTGACCACACATTTAGATAAGCAACTAGCCAAGCAATTAAATTGGGGGGGGGGGGGGGGCGTAGCTAGAGTTCAGCTTTAATGGCTCTTTTACACTTGCTTCAAAATGTTGCATTGGACACGCTTTTTTAAAGCTCTCTTAATGCCAATCGAAGCTCCTCTCACTAAATAAAATGGTCACCTTACAGTCCTGTTCACACGTTTCGCTTGTTTTTCTTCAAAGGTGATACCCCATGTCGCTTTCTTGTTGCTTCAAAGCGTCTCCAAAGCCTCCATAGAATTCTATGACAACGCTCGCTTACAGCACCTGAAGCTTTTGAGAGGCTTTTATTCAGATTCAGCTTCGTTATGTTTTGTAGGTATTGCAGGTATGAGATATCCCAGGATGCACTGGGAACCCAACAAGTGAACCAGAAAGATATCATCGGCAGTCGCCCACGTGTATATATTTTGTAAGTGTCTGGTGCAGACGTCATGTCTGGTGTGCAGCGTGGAGCAGCAGGAAGGTGAGCAGGATCCAGACTGGAGTGGAGCAACTAGCAGACAACACACGTGGTGCAACATGGGAATGCTATAGCGGAAGGTGAGCAGGGACCGGAGAGAGAGGACTGAGCAGCAGGGGGATCAGCAGAGCTGGGGGACCGGAGCAGGAGAAACTAGCAGATGTTGTGAGCAGTGTGGGAGTAATATAGCGCTGTGGTTCTCAACCCTGTCTTCAAGTACGCCCCCAACAGGCCATGTTTGCAGGTTTTCCTTTATCTTGCACAGGTGCTTTAAATCAGAGTCAATGGCTTGGTATTTTGGACAGCTATTTTATCCAAGAGAAATTCCCAAAACATGGCCTGTTGGGGGTACTTGAGGACCAATGTTGAGAACCACTGATATAGCGGGAGGTGAGTGATGACTAGATAGAGACGAGGATCAGCAAACCAGAAGATCAGCAGAGCCGGGAGTTACTATCGAGTGGAGGATCAGCAGAGCCGGGAGTTACTATCGAGTGGAGGATCAGCAGAGCCGGGAGTTACTATCGAGCGGAGGATCAGCAGAGCCGGGAGTTACTATCGAGCGGAGGATCAGCAGAGCCGGGAGTTACTATCGAGCGGAGGATCAGCAGAGCCGGGAGTTACTATCGAGCGGAGGATCAGCAGAGCCGGGAGTTACTATCGAGCGGAGGATCAGCAGAGCCGGGAGTTACTATCGAGCGGAGGATCAGCAGAGCCGGGAGTTACTATCGAGCGGAGGATCAGCAGAGCCGGGAGTTACTATCGAGCGGAGGATCAGCAGAGCCGGGAGTTACTATCGAGCGGAGGGATCAGCAGAGCCGGGAGTTACTATCGAGCGGAGGGATCAGCAGAGCCGGGAGTTACTATCGAGCGGAGGGATCAGCAGAGCCGGGAGTTACTATCGAGCGGAGGATCAGCAGAGCCGGGAGTTACTATCGAGCGGAGGATCAGCAGAGCCGGGAGTTACTAACGAGCGGAGGATCAGCAGAGCCGGGAGTTACTATCGAGCGGAGGATCAGCAGAGCCGGGAGTTACTATCGAGCGGAGGATCAGCAGAGCCGGGAGTTACTATCGAGCGGAGGATCAGCAGAGCCGGGAGTTACTATCGAGCGGAGGATCAGCAGAGCCGGGAGTTACTATCGAGCGGAGGATCAGCAGAGCCGGGAGTTACTATCGAGCGGAGGATCAGCAGAGCCGGGAGTTACTATCGAGCGGAGGATCAGCAGAGCCGGGAGTTACTATCGAGCGGAGGATCAGCAGAGCCGGGAGTTACTATCGAGCGGAGGATCAGCAGAGCCGGGAGTTACTATCGAGCGGAGGATCAGCAGAGCCGGGAGTTACTAACGAGGGGAGGATCAGCAGAGCCGGGAGTTACTAACGAGCGGAGGATCAGCAGAGCCGGGAGTTACTAACGAGCGGAGGATCAGCAGAGCCGGGAGTTACTAACGAGCGGAGGATCAGCAGAGCCGGGAGTTACTAACGAGCGGAGGATCAGCAGAGCCGGGAGTTACTAACGAGCGGAGGATCAGCAGAGCCGGGAGTTACTAACGAGCGGAGGATCAGCAGAGCCGGGAGTTACTAACGAGCGGAGGATCAGCAGAGCCGGGAGTTACTAACGAGCGGAGGATCAGCAGAGCCGGGAGTTACTAACGAGCAGAGGATCAGCAGAGCCGGGAGTTACTAACGAGCGGAGGATCAGCAGAGCCGGGAGTTACTAACGAGCGGAGGATCAGCAGAGCCGGGAGTTACTAACGAGCGGAGGATCAGCAGAGCCGGGAGTTACTAACGAGCGGAGGGTCAGCAGAGCTGGGAGTTGCCTCATGCCCACTGGCGTTTTTACAGCTGCGTTTTTTGCAGCTTAAAAACACCTGTCCATGTTATTGTAAATATTATTATTTTTTATTTTTTTTGAAAAAAAAACAAACAAAAAAAAAACGTCGGAGCTAAAAACGCGACCGCGCGTTAGTGCGCGTTTTTTGACGCTCGCGTTTTTTTCTGCCTAATTCTGACGCTGAGGAACGCACTGGTCCTGGGTTTTTTTTACAGCTTAAAAACGTCTATGCTATTTGCAGCTCAAAAACGTCTAGGTGGGCATGAAGCTATAGACTAACATGGACAGGCGTTTTTAAGCTGTAAAAAACGCTCAAAAACGCGGCTGTAAAAACGTCCGTGGGCATGAGGCCTTACTGTCGAGTGGAAAATCAGCAGAGCCGGGAGTTACTAACGAGCGGAGGATCAGCAGAGCCGGGAGCTACTAACGAGCGGAGGATCAGCAGAGCCGGGAGTTACTAACGAGCGGAGGATCAGCAGAGCCGGGAGTTACTAACGAGCGGAGGATCAGCAGAGCCGGGAGTTACTAACGAGCGGAGGATCAGCAGAGCCGGGAGTTACTAACGAGCGGAGGATCAGCAGAGCCGGGAGTTACTAACGAGCGGAGGATCAGCAGAGCCGGGAGTTACTAACGAGCGGAGGATCAGCAGAGCCGGGAGTTACTAACGAGCGGAGGATCAGCAGAGCCGGGAGTTACTAACGAGCGGAGGATCAGCAGAGCCGGGAGTTACTAACGAGCGGAGGATCAGCAGAGCCGGGAGTTACTAACGAGCGGAGGATCAGCAGAGCCGGGAGTTACTGTCGAGTGGAGGATCAGCAGAGCTGGGAGTTACTGTCGAGTGGAAAATCAGCAGTGTTGGGTGAACTACTAAGAAGGGAATCTGCTAAACGAGGGTATCAATATGCTGGGGATCTGCTGAACAGGGGCACTAATGAGCTGGGGATCTGCTGATTGGGGGTACTACCAGGCCTCTTTAAAACGCATAGAAAATCAACATACACAGGGCATTTGCTAAGTTTCAATAAAGCTTTAAAAAAAGCATCAAAAATCATGTTGAAGCGGGAGGCCCTTTAATGTCTGTTAAAGTCGAAGCAAGTGTAAATGAGCCCAACAAAATCCCTCTCCTTGGTCAGTGACAACAACCAGGGAGCTCGATTTTTCAGCAGTTTACATATTTGCTCAGTACAAAAAAAAAAAAACCTAGAGCAATTGAAAGCACAGCAGGGGTATGTAGCACCCAATTAGATTCCTGCTTTTCCTATCCAACTACTAGAGAGCTGCAATTTGGTTGGTCGCTTTAAGCAGCAGACACGTTCCTCCATGACAGGAAGACATAGCGTGAACCACGAGGATCCTTACCCCCTGGAAGAAGGTGAACATGATGTTCCGGGGCAGTGACTGCGTGTCGTTGACTTTATGGAGAGCTTCCGCCGCAGCCAGCTGGGCGACCAACGCGGAGACGGTGCTCTCTGCCGCCGGCGCCAGGTTCCAAAAGAACGAACGGCCATCCAGCTGTTAACAAACATCAACAACAATAAAGAGAACGAAAATCGAAAGACACAAAACAGAAAAAGTTACTATAAAAGTGAGGCTTCTTGACTCACCCTGGCGGCGGACACCACCACCTGCTCCTCCGGCAGTAATACCGAGGAAGTGTTGATGGGCTTTATGGCACTCCAGACATTGTAACCGGCAAGCGAGTCACACACAGCTTCTGAAGGACAGAGGGATAGTCAATCCACAGAACCCAACCAGGAAAGCCCACAATGTTCTCAAAGTGGAACTAAACTCTAAAGCCTCGTACACACAGGGCGGGAATCCCGTCGAAAAAAAAACTTCGGTTTTCTCAACGGGATTCCTGGCAAGCTGGTCTTGCCAAACCCTGTGTACACACGCGCCATTCAAAAGAACTGCTGGTCTTTTGAATGGCAAGAATGCGGTGACGTCATCGACTACGACGAGCCGGCGCTCGCCACATTCTATGCCGTCGCCGCCATCTTCCTACACTACCCTTGTATGCTACCGCGCATGCGTCAAAGTTTTTTCGAGCATGCGCGGGTTTCCCTGGACCAGGTAAGCATACAGAGGACCGGGTTTCGGAAAAACTCTGCCGAGAATCCCGACGGAACACTAGAGGGCAGGTTCTCTATTTTTCTCGTCGCGATTCCCGGCAGTTTTCCCGACGAGAAACCATACACACGACCGGGTTTCTCGGCAAAAAGCTCTCCCAGCTGTTTTTTTGCCGAGAAAACCGGTCGTGTGTACGAGGCTTAAGGCCGGGGTGTCAATTTCATTGCGGGCCGCATCAGCATTATGGTTGCCCTCAAAGGGCCGGTTGTGACTGTTAGACTACATGTGCAGAGCACCCTTACATCAGATGTTAAGAGCCCCCCCTACCATCAGATGTCACCAACCCTCCCTTACATTAGAGTTCACCTTACCTTGTGCTGCTGCTGGGAAGAAGCTGGGGGCATTGCTGGGAATCAGAAAGCACAAGGTCTGGAGGAAATGGCCTGAAGGGCCGGATTCGGCCCGCAGGCCTTGTGTTTGACATATGTGCTCTAAGGTGTGCCCAAAAAAAAGGTAGACAGGGTTCCAAGGACAAGTCACCAGTATTGTCTGTGGTCTGCCTGCAGCTAATCTTTTCCCCATTACTGACCTACCATGCTCTGTGTCTCTTTGTGGAAGCGGCCATCTTGTTATAGGCAGGGCTTTGCTTCCTCATGCCAGAGCCTCTAGCAAGGAGCAACACAGTGACATCACTAAATCTCACTCCAAGTTTCCTGAGATTAGCCGTCAGAGGCAGCAGTAACTTAGATCTTGCACTGGAGATATACAACAGAGGTTGTGGGTATACAAGTCCCCTCCCTAGGACGCAACACGTAAGGGCGGAGCCTATTGGAGCGACGTCAACACGCTGCTTAGGAGTAGTCAATACACAGCGAAAGGGATAGCGGTGTACTAGCGGTTATTACATACTAGCACATTATGTGACTTTCCTGCAAATGAAGCCTGCGATGTCCCCGCTGGTGGCCGCATCCATCTTCGCCCCCTCTTCCTTCCGGAGCCGCGGACTCCGACTCTGTGACTGTCCGGAGTCGCACGGGAGCCGTCGGTCACGGCACTTGCTAGTGAAAAAAGGGCACGGAGGTCCGTTTCTTCACAGCTCATGCGCCAATGACATCATCGGCGCACTACAAGGTAAATATCTCCTAAACAAGAAACACATTTAGGAGATATTTACATTACCTACAGGTAAGCCTTAGTTATAGGTGCAAGCTGCACAGAGTGGTTTACAATCACTTTAACGCGGACTGTGGGGGCACTCGATGGGAGGGAGGGGCCAGGAGCAGGAAAGAGGGACCCGAGAAGAGGAGGATCTGGGCTGCTCTGTGCAAAACTAACTGCAACAGAGGAGGCGAGTACAACATGTTTTTTTTTTTTTTTTTTAAACTAGCCTTTACAATAACTTTAAGTGTGTGCCTAACAAGTGTTAATATGTGTATTATGTGCTGCTTTTTTTATTTTTTTTATTTTTTTTTACTAAAAATCTCTTTGTTCCTTCCCCCTGCTGTATGAATTTTAATTAGGGACCTTAGATTGTAAGCTCCTTGAGGGTAGGGACTGATGTGAATGTACAAAGTATATGTAAAGCGCTGCGTAAATTGACAGCGCTCTACAAGTACCTGAAATAAATAAATAAAATAAATAAACTGGGGATCAGCAGAGCTGAGGGTTACTACCGAGTGGAGGATCAGCAGAGCTGGGGGATCAGCAAAGCTGGAGGGTTACTACTGAGTGGGGGGGGGATCAGCAGAGCTGGGGTTACTACTAAGCTGGGGGATCAGCAGAGCTGAGGGTTACTACTGAGTGGGGATGGGGGATCAGCAGAGCTGGGAGTTGCTACTGAGTGGAGGATCAGCAGAGTTGGGGTTACTACTAAGCTGGGGGATCAGCAGAGCTGAGGGTTACTACTGAGTGGGGGGGGGGGGGGATCAGCAGAGCTGGGGGTTACTTCAAGTGTTAATATGTGTATTATGTGCTGCTTCTTTTTTTTTGCAAGGAGAAGAAACAACAAGATCATTCCTTCTGTACAGAGCCCTGTATTGATTGTCAACACAGGGCTCTGGGCTGTGATTGGACACAGCTGACTCAGCAGGTCTGGCAGTGAATCGTTGGCTGGGACCTGCTGACTGATCACTGCGCGGCGGCGGCACGCATTGCGCTGTACCCGGAAGAGGCCAGCAACGTATAGGTACGTCGCTGTGCCCGTCTGCAGTACATTGTGGGTCGGGCGGTCCTGAATCGGTTAAAAGTAAAATTTCAGAAGCAGGAAAAAGCCACAAAACATGACATCAGCCGGACCCAACATCCCCTCCGACCCCAACATCCCCTCCGACCCCCAACATCCCCCCCGACCCCCAACATCCCCTCCGACCCCCAACATCCCCCCGACCCCCAACACCCCCTCCGACCCCCAACATCCCCTCCGACCCCCAACATCCCCTCCGACCCCCCAACATCCCCTCCGACCCCCCAACATCCCCTCCGACCCCCCAACATCCCCTCCGACCCCCAACATCCCCCCGACACCCAACATCCCCCCCGACACCCTACATCCCCCCCGACACCCTACATCCCCCCGACACCCTACATCCCCCCGACACCCAACATCCCCCCCGACACCCAACATCCCCCCCGACCCACTCACCAGGATTTATACTGAATGACGTCTGGATGGAGTTGCGCCTCATGCAGGTGACAGAACTGGTAACGGCATGCATGTGGGCGGAGAGCTGCATGGCGCAGAGCGGGTAGTGCGGCACGCTGTCGTTCCCGGGTACATTGTGATCCCTGTAACACTGCACAAGAAAGACACAGAGCAGTGAGCGACTTTACTATTTCTCCGACGCAGTTTGGTCACAGACACGCCCCTCCATTCCGCTCATCATGGCCGCTCACCTGTTTAATGACCTCCGTCTCATTGTCATTCTCAAGGAGGAAGATGGGAAAGCTGAAGTCCTGGTAGGAGAAGCCAGTCCCCGGCGGGTTCCATACACTTCCGTTGCAGTGTGCGTACTGCGAGCCGTGCTCATTGGTGTAAAGACCTGTCAATCAAGAGCAGAGCGGTGCAACCGTTCAACTGCCGTTACATTAAAACTGGTGCAGGCCTAACAAATGAGTTCAGGAGGCGCCATTACTTTGCCCTGATTGGGCAGGTGATTATCTTTTATTTAACCACTTCAGTCCCGGAAGATTTACCCCCCTTAATGACCAGGCCATTTTTTTTGCGATTCGGCTCTGCGTTACTTTAATTGACAACTGCGCGGTCGTGCTACATACGTATGTCCTTTTTTCCCCCCCACAAATTTCTTTTGGTGGCATTTGATCACCTCTGCGGTTTTTATTTGTGCTATAAACAAAAATATTGAAATATATTTATAAAATAGAGATATAGATATATACATTTTTTTATAAATTATATTTATATATATTACTAAATCTCTCTCTCTCTCTAATATCTCTATAATTTTTTTTTTATAAATTATACTTATATTTATATTTATATAAATATGACAATTTTGAAATAAAAAAATAAGATTATATATTATTTAATTTTTTTAACTTTCTGCTATAAAACATACTCAAACAAAAATGTAAAAAATCTAATGTATTCATCAATTTGGGCCAATATGTATATTCTGCTACATATTTTTGGTAAAACAAAAATCCCAATAAGTGTATATTGATTGGTTTGTGCAAAAGTTATCGCGTCTACAAACTATGGGATATATTTATGGAATATTGTATTTTTTTACTAGTAATGGCAGTGATAAGCGATTTTTAGCGGGACTGCGACATTGCGGCGGACAGTGAAACCTTTTGGGGACCAGTGACACCAATACAGTGATCAGTGCAAAAACAAAAAAAAATAAAAAATGCACGGTCACTGTACTAATGACACTGGCAGGGAAGAGGTTAACATCAGGTACGATGAAAGGGTTAAATGTGTTCCTAGGAGGTGCTTTGACTGGGGGGGAAGACAGTGATCTTGTATTTTTGCTAAGCAGAAACACAAGATCTCCATCTTCCCCTCTGGCAGAACTGTTCTGCCTCTCCTGAGAACGATCGGCGGGTCACGGCGGGCATCGCGTCCGCTAGACCTGTTGATTGGCTCCCGCTGTGTCCAATCACAGCGGGAGCTGGTCTGCGGCGTGCGCCCCAGACCCTGTGCACAAAATCACGTACAGGTACGTGATTTCACGCAGGAGGGCCGTCCTGCCGCAGTATATCTACATGGGGCGGCCCAGAACCGGTTTAGAAAGAAGTATGTGATTTTTTTTTATTTTATTTTAGAATCATACTTACCTAGCTGGATGCTGCATCTGTCCCACGCTGGCTACAAGGCTGAGAACTGAGCGATCAAACACCGCTGATCACTCGGTTCTCAGAGCTCCCTAAGCAGAGAGAGCTGGTGACTGTCAGTCATCGTTGTCTGCTCTGCCCCCTCCAGCGCTGGGCTGTGGAGGGGGCAGGAATGGCCGGTTCAGGCTCTCAGTGAACCTGAATCCACGCCGAGTGGTCAGCCGCGGCTTCGCTGTGTGGGCGGGTGCAGAGGACACAGCCGACAACGGGAGCCCCATAGTAAGTCTATGGGTGACGTCACTTCCCATTCATTTCACAGCCATTGACAGCCGTGTCCTCTGCAGAGCTTCCGCCGCTGGGGACCGGAGCGGCTTCAAAAAAGGTATGTATACGGATAGGCAGTACTGATAGGCACTGATAGGTAGCACTGGTGGGCACTGACAAGGCGGAACTAACAGGTGGCACCGACAGGCTGCACTGATAAGGCAGAACTGATAGGTTGCACTGGTGGGCACTGATAGACTGCACGGATAAGGCGGAACTAATAGGTGGCACCGATGGGCACCGATAAGGCAGAACTGATGGGTGGCACTGATGGGCACCTATAGGCTGCACTGATAAGGCAGAACCAATAGGTGGCACCGATAGGCTGCACTGATAAGGCAGAACTGAGAGGTGCCACTGATAAGGCAGAACTGAGAGGTGCCACTGATAAGGCAGAACTGAGAGGTGCCACTGGTGGGCACTGATAAGGCGGAACTAATAGGTGGACCCGATAGGCTGCACTGATAAGGCAGAACTGATAGGTGCCACTGATGGGCAACGATAGGCTGCACTGATAAGGCAGAACTGAGAGGTGGCACTGATAAGGCAGAACTGAGAGGTTGCACTGGTGGGCACTGATGAGCTCTGATAGGCGGCACTGAAGGGCACTGGTAAGCGGCACTAATAGGTGACACTGATGAGAAGGCACTGGTGGGCACTGTTGGGACTGCACTGATTATCAGTGCTGATGTCCCTTTACCACAAGCCGGTTCAGCGCGAGCAAAGAAATGCCGGCTTGTGTTTACATCGGGATCCGCTGTCATTGGACACAGCTGATCATGTGGTAAAGGGCCGCTGTGATTGGCCCTTTACCCCGATCTGTGATCAGCCGAGACTGAAGGACTCAATATTCACAGAGTGCGCCGCAGGGGGCACGTTCGCATCGCGATCACAGGAGGACGTCCATGTTTGCCCTCCCGGCAAGTTAAGGCCGCACTGTAGCCGTCATTCGGCTATAGCGCGGGCGGGAAAGGGGTTAATACTGTAGCCTTACCAAAGCCATCGTTGGGGCATTGTACATCCAAGGAGAAGCCTTCCGGAGGGGGCTTGGCGTAGGTGACTGCTATCCCAGACACACGAGAGCTGTCCTTCAGTTTCTGGAGCGTGTCCCTGCAGAGAAGAAAAAAATAATTTTTACAGCATTAACAAAATGTCAGAGACAGGAAATTATAGGATAATAAAAGTCCCGGGTAATTATAAAGGTTTAGCTAGTTATAAAAAGTGTGCAGCTCGTCTCTCTTCGTTTATCACGCCTTACTTGTTAAATAAGTTTCCTTCCAGCAGCACCATGTAGGGTGGTGTGGGGCCGGTCTCCAGTACCCAGGGCAGATCTTCTTCCTTCTCCACCACGTGGATCACTCCCGTGTCACCATTCCTGGAAGCTGAAACACAAGAAAACTTCCAACAAATGACATCACCAATCAAGAGCTTCCACGGGATTCTAGTGATCGGGTCAACATCTACTTGGCAGGGCAGGGCGGGGCGGGCACGTAGGGTCATTTTCAGTGGCACCTGCTGGATCAGAACATGGCAGGTGCTCAGCGTCACAGTGGCCTTCCAGAGGACCCCCTTGTGGACCCCTCTTGACCCCTCCATGATGTTTCGGAGAGGGCCCCCGGACATCACAGAGGTTGAGGTGCTGGCCCACCTCCCAGTAGCAGTGTAGGTCTGGTTGTGGTTGCCATTATGTGAAGGACCCGCCTACCCTCCTCCTCCTGCTGGTGAAATGGCTGCAGATATAAAATGTAAAACCCCCTACATTTATGAAGGTTCCGAAATTGGGGAGATCTGAGGGGTGAAGGTGCAGGAATTGGGGAGATCTGAGCTGTAAAGGTGCAGGAATTGGGGTGATTTGAGGGGTGAATGTGCAGGAATTGGGGAGATTTAAGGGGAGAAGGTGCAGGAATTGGGGAGATTTGAGGGGAGAAGGTGCAGGAATTGGGGAGATCTGAGGGGTGAAGGTGCAGGAATTGGGGAGATCTGAGGGGTGAAGGGGCAGGAATTGGGGAGATTTGAGGGGAGAAGGGGCAGGAATTGGGGAGATTTGAGGGGAGAAGGTGCAGGAATTGGGGTGATCTGAGGGGTGAAGGTGCAGGAATTGGGGAGATCTGAGGGGTGAAGGTGCAGGAATTGGGGTGATCTGAGGGGTGAAGGTGCAGGAATTGGGGTGATCTGAGGGGTGAAGGTGCAGGAATTGGGGAGATTTGAGGGGAGAAGGTGCAGGAATTGGGGAGATTTGAGGGGAGAAGGTGCAGGAATTGGGGAGATTTGAGGGGAGAAGGTGCAGGAATTGGGGTGATCTGAGGGGTGAAGGTGCAGGAATTGGGGAGATCTGAGGGGTGAAGGTGCAGGAATTGGGGAGATCTGAGGGGTGAAGGTGCAGGAATTGGGGTGATCTGAGGGGTGAAGGTGCAGGAATTGGGGAGATTTGAGGGGAGAAGGTGCAGGAATTGGGGAGATTTGAGGGGAGAAGGTGCAGGAATTGGAGAGATTTGAGGGGTGAAGGTGCAGGAATTGGGGTGATCAGAGGGGTGAAGGTGCAGGAATTGGGGTGATCTGAGGGGTGAAGGTGCAGGAATTGGGGAGATTTGAGGGGAGAAGGTGCAGGAATTGGGGAGATTTGAGGGGAGAAGGTGCAGGAATTGGGGTGATCTGAGGGGTGAAGGTGCAGGAATTGGGGAGATCTGAGGGGTGAAGGTGCAGGAATTGGGGAGATCTGAGGGGTGAAGGTGCAGGAATTGGGGTGATCTGAGGGGTGAAGGTGCAGGAATTGGGGAGATTTGAGGGGAGAAGGTGCAGGAATTGGGGAGATTTGAGGGGAGAAGGTGCAGGAATTGGAGAGATTTGAGGGGTGAAGGTGCAGGAATTGGGGTGATCAGAGGGGTGAAGGTGCAGGAATTGGGGTGATCTGAGGGGTGAAGGTGCAGGAATTGGGGTGATCTGAGGGGTGAAGGTGCAGGAATTGGGGAGATTTGAGGGGAGAAGGTGCAGGAATTGGGGAAATCTGAGCTGTGAAGGTGCAGGAATTGGGGAAATCTGAGCTGTGAAGGTGCAGGAATTGGGGAAATCTGAGGGGTGAAGGTGCAGGAATTGGGGAGATTTGAGGGGAGAAGGTGCAGGAATTGGGGTGATCTGAGCTGTGAAGGTGCAGGAATTGGGGAAATCTGAGCTGTGAAGGTGCAGGAATTGGGGAAATCTGAGCTGTGAAGGTGCAGGAATTGGGGAAATCTGAGGGGTGAAGGTGCAGGAATTGGGGTGATCTGAGGGGTGAAGGTGCAGGAACTGGGGAGATTTGAGGGGAGAAGGTGCAGGAATTGGGGAGATCTGAGGGGTGAAGGTGCAGGAATTGGGGAGATTTGAGGGGAGAAGGTGCAGGAATTGGGGTGATCTGAGGGGTGAAGGTGCAGGAATTGGGGAGATTTGAGGGGAGAAGGTGCAGGAATTGGGGAGATCTGAGCTGTGAAGGTGCAGGAATTGGGGAGATCTGAGCTGTGAAGGTGCAGGAATTGGGGAGATCTGAGCTGTGAAGGTGCAGGAATTGGGGAGATCTGAGCTGTGAAGGTGCAGGAATTGGGGAGATCTGAGCTGTGAAGGTGCAGGAATTGGGGAGATCTGAGCTGTGAAGGTGCAGGAATTGGGGAGATCTGAGCTGTGAAGGTGCAGGAATTGGGGAGATCTGAGCTGTGAAGGTGCAGGAATTGGGGAGATCTGAGGGGTGAAGGTGCAGGAATTGGGGAGATCTGAGGGGTGAAGGTGCAGGAATTGGGGGAGATCTGAGGGGTGAAGGTGCAGGAATTGGGGGAGATCTGAGGGGTGAAGGTGCAGGAATTGGGGAGATCTGAGGGGTGAAGGTGCAGGAATTGGGGAGATCTGAGGGGTGAAGGTGCAGGAATTGGGGAGATCTGAGGGGTGAATGTGCAGGAATTGGGGAGATCTGAGGGGTGAAGGTGCAGGAATTGGGGTGATCTGAGGGGTGAAGGTGCAGGAATTGGGGAGATCTGAGGGGTGAAGGTGCAGGAATTGGGGAGATCTGAGGGGTGAAGGTGCAGGAATTGGGGAGATCTGAGGGGTGAAGGTGCAGGAATTGGGGTGATCTGAGGTGTGAAGGTGCAGGAATTGGGGAGATCTGAGGGGTGAAGGTGCAGGAATTGGGGAGATCTGAGGGGTGAAGGTGCAGGAATTGGGGAGATCTGAGGGGTGAAGGTGCAGGAATTGGGGTGATCTGAGGGGTGAAGGTGCAGGAATTGGGGTGATCTGAGGGGTGAAGGTGCAGGAATTGGGGAGATCTGAGGGGTGAAGGTGCAGGAATTGGGGAGATCTGAGGGGTGAAGGTGCAGGAATTGGGGAGATCTGAGGGGTGAAGGTGCAGGAATTGGGGAGATCTGAGGGGTGAAGGTGCAGGAATTGGGGAGATCTGAGGGGTGAAGGTGCAGGAATTGGGGTGATCTGAGGGGTGAAGGTGCAGGAATTGGGGTGATCTGAGGGGTGAAGGTGCAGGAATTGGGGAGATCTGAGGGGTGAAGGTGCAGGAATTGGGGAGATCTGAGGGGTGACAGTGCAGGAATTGGGGTGATCTAAGGGGTGAAGGTGCAGGAATTGGGGGAGATCTGAGGGGTCAGGAATTGGGGAGATCTGAGGGGTCAGGGGGCAGGAATTGGGGGAGATCTAAGGGGAGAAGGTGCAGGAATTGGGGGAGATCTGAGGGGTCAGGGGGCAGGAATTGGGGGAGATCTGAGGGGTCAGGGGGCAGGAATTGGGGAGATCTGAAGTAAGAGATACAATGTAACAATTCTAGAGAACGCTAGAGGGAAGTAGCAAGCATGGGTTACATGCATTTCCTGATTCTCTAGAAGGGGGTATGAGGAGATCTTACACTGGCAGCCGATCTGATGAGTGGCGTTGAGAAGTCGGACACACGGAGCCGTGCTGTTCAGTGGGATATAAATCTTCCTCTCCACAGAGTTCCCCCGACACACACCTGAGAGATACAAGACAATCGTTAATCAATCATTTTTAAATATACCCCCCCCATTCCCACCCCATAATAAACACTGATCACATGACCGGTATAAATAATAAACACTGATCACATGACCGGTATAAATAATAAACACCGATCACATGACCGGTATAAATAATAAACACTGATCACATGACCGGTATAAATAATACACACTGATCACATGACCGGTATAAATAATACACACTGATCACATGACCGATACAAATAAATAAATAATGATGATGATGATGATGAAGTAATGGAAGGACTCCTCTGTGAGCAGCAGAGAGCACAGGGACTCCTCTTGGTATTGAACGCTGGTCACATGACCGGTATAGATAAATGATAATGGAGGGTCTCTCCGGGGTGAGATCACACAGGACTCCTCCTAGTAATAAAGACTGGTCACATGACCTGTATATATATATATATATAATAATAAATAGAGGAATGAAGGGACTCCTCTGTGAGCAGTAGAGAGCCCAGGGACTCCTCTTAGTAATGAAGACCGGTAATAATAATAGAGGAATGGAGGGTCTCTCCTCAGGGAAGTCTCAGTTCTCAGGCTGCAGGCAGGGATCTCATCACGTGACTCCGCCCCCCCAGGCTCTGGGGGGAATCAGAGATCACATGACCCGGGGACAGACTCGCTCACCCCCATCCCCCCCGGTAGACTCGCTCACCAGTCAGCAGCACCAGACAGAACCCCAGGAAGACACCGGCCGCCGCCATCATCGTCTCCAGCCGCTCCACTTCCGCCCTGCCAGGAGGCCCACCGCGGCCTTACTTCCGCCAGCACTCCGGCTCCACTTCCGCCAGGTCTCCGGCCGGGTTAGTGGGCGGGGCTGCAAGCGCTTGCTGGCTGCGTGGGCGGAGTCGGTGCGGCCTGGTTTGGGAGAGGGCGGTGCTAGTCCGCGCATGCTCGGAGAGTGGGTGGGCCGGAGCTTCGGGTCCAACGCGGCACTTCCGGGAACAGTGTGGGGTGACGTGTGACGGGCGGCCGGGGAGATGCTGACCAAGTTCGAGACCAAGTCTGCCCGGGTGAAGGGTAAGGGGGACCCCCCTGGTGGGGAGAACATTCTGGACCTACACAGACTGAATGGGGGAGGGTCTGTAATGTGAATGTCTGGTGGGCCCCTGAGGAACCACAAGGCCCAGCCTGACCTCCCCCATTCAATGTGGGCCTTTTGGTTCCTCAGGAGGGTTGTAGCCCCCCCCCCCTCCTTCCCTGTACAGGCCTCACCCTGGGGGGCTCCTGGCAACCAATCATAGCGATCGGAAATTTCCATCGCCATCGTTTTGTTCGATTTATGTGATTCTGCCAACATTATGCAACTTTTCTGCCTTTATGGTTACATTGTTTTTTGTTTACTTAAAAAAAAAGAAGAGAAATCGGCGCCAGCTGCACCCTCTGATCTTGCTATAGGCCAGGGATATGCAATTAGCGGACCTCCAGCTGTTGCAAAACTACAAGTCCCATCATGCCTCTGCCTCTGGGTGTCATGCTTGTGGCTGTCAGAGTCTCGCTATGCCTCATGGGATTTGTAGTTCTGCAACATCTGGAGGTTCCGCTAATTGCATATCCCTGCTATAGAGTTACACTGTACAGTCCAAGTGATCACTGGGGGGAGGGGAGACTCATGAAATGTTGCTCCCGCCTGCAGCAGACGGATGACGTCAAGTCATTCTTTCCCAGACGAGATTGGAGGGGAGGGGGGTGCATGTAAATGTAAATATATCCCGGACACCCCTTCAGAACCTGCTGCACATAATGGGCCCCCCGCGGTGCACCGAGCTCCCCGACACCCAGCCCTGGAGTGAGGATCTGTAATGACAAGTCTTCATTGGTCAATGTAGCCATTGTGACCGTACTGACCAATGAAAAGCTCTTCTTTCTTCTTGGAGCACATGTTATAAGAAGCAGCCTCATACGGCACTTCTCATTGGTTGGCACAGTCTTACGTGGGGACGTCCTCAGGTTGGCGCCTCCACGGGGGGCGTCCTCAGGTTGGTGGAGCCTCACGGGGGGGCGTCCTCAGGTTGGTGGAGCCTCACGGGGGGGCGTCCTCAGGTTGGTGGAGCCTCACGGGGGGGCGTCCTCAGGTTGGTGGAGCCTCACGGGGGGGCGTCCTCAGGTTGGTGGAGCCTCACGGGGGGGCGTCCTCAGGTTGGTGGAGCCTCACGGGGGGCGTCCTCAGGTTGGTGGAGCCTCACGGGGGGCGTCCTCAGGTTGGTGGAGCCTCACGGGGGGCGTCCTCAGGTTGGTGGAGCCTCACGGGGGGCGTCCTCAGGTTGGTGGAGCCTCACGGGGGGCGTCCTCAGGTTGGAGCCTCACGGGAGGGGGGCGTCTTCAGGTTGGAGCCTCACGGGAGGGGGGCGTCCTCAGGTTGGAGCCTCACGGGAGGGGGGCGTCCTCAGGTTGGAGCCTCACGGGAGGGGGGGCGTCCTCAGGTTGGAGCCTCACGGGAGGGGGGGGCGTCCTCAGGCTGGAGCCTCACGGGAGGGGGGCGTCCTCAGGCTGGAGCCTCACGGGAGGGGGGGGGCGTCCTCAGGCTGGAGCCTCACGGGAGGGGGGGGCGTCCTCAGGCTGGAGCCTCACGGGAGGGGGGGGGCGTCCTCAGGCTGGAGCCTCACGGGAGGGGGGGGCGTCCTCAGGCTGGAGCCTCACGGGAGGGGGGGGGCGTCCTCAGGCTGGAGCCTCACGGGAGGGGGGGGGCGTCCTCAGGCTGGAGCCTCACGGGAGGGGGGGGGCGTCCTCAGGCTGGAGCCTCACGGGAGGGGGGGGGCGTCCTCAGGCTGGAGCCTCACGGGAGGGGGGGGGCGTCCTCAGGCTGGAGCCTCACGGGAGGGGGGGGCGTCCTCAGGCTGGAGCCTCACGGGAGGGGGGCGTCCTCAGGCTGGAGCCTCACGGGAGGGGGGGCGTCCTCAGGTTGGAGCCTCACGGGGGGGGACGTCCTCAGGTTGGAGCCTCACGGGGGGGGACGTCCTCAGGTTGGAGCCTCGCGGGGGGGGCGTCCTCAGGTTGGAGCCTCGCGGGGGGGGGCGTCCTCAGGTTGGAGCCTCACGGGGGGGGAACGTCCTCAGGTTGGAGCCTCGCGGGGGGGGGCATCCTCAGGTTGGAGCCTCACGGGGGGTGTCCTCAGGTTGGAGCCTCACGGGGGGGGCGTCCTCAGGTTGGAGCCTCACGGGGGGGCGTCCTCAGGTTGGAGCCTCACGGGGGGGGGCGTCTCAGGTTGGAGCCTCACGGGGGGGGGGCGTCTCAGGTTGGAGCCTCACGGGGGGGGCGTCTCAGGTTGGAGCCTCACGGGGGGGGGGCGTCTCAGGTTGGAGCCTCACGGGGGGGGGGCGTCTCAGGTTGGAGCCTCACGGGGGGGGCGTCTCAGGTTGGAGCCTCACGGGGGAGGGGCGTCTCAGGTTGGAGCCTCACGGGGGAGGGGCGTCTCAGGTTGGAGCCTCACGGGGGAGGGGCGTCCTCAGGTTGGAGCCTCACGGGGGAGGGGCGTCCTCAGGTTGGAGCCTCACGGGGAACATCGTTACATAGAAGTCTCACAGGGAACGTCCTTGTGATGCACTCACCCAGGACAGAGGCTTTCGGAGAGGACTGAATGCCAGCCTCTTGCCTACCGACTATGGGCCTTGGCATTTGGAGGGAGCTGCAAGCATTTAGGAAGATGTCCTGTATACAGTATCTCACAAAAGTAAGTACACCCCTCACATTTTTGTAAATACCGTACTTCATTCTATCTTTTCATGTGACAACACTGAAGAAATGACACTTTGCTACAATGTAAAGTAGTGAGTGTACAGCTTGTATAACAGATGATCAATAGGGTTTAGGTCTGGAGACATGCTTGGCCAGTCCATCACCTTTACCCTCAGCTTCTTTAGCAAGGCAGTGGTGGTCTTGGAGGTGTGTTTGGGGTCGTTATCATGTTGGAATATGCCCTGCGGTCCAGTCTCCCAAGGGAGGGGATCATGCTCTGCTTCAGTATGTCACAGTACATGTTGGCATTCATGGTTCCCTCAATGGTCTGTAGCTCCCCAGTGCCGGCAGCACCCATGCAGCCCCAGACCATGACACTCCCACCACCATGCTTAACTGTAGGGAAGACACACTTGTCTTTGTCCTCCTCACCTGATTGCCGCCACACACGCCTGACACCATCTGACACCAAATAGGTTTATCTTGGTCTCATCAGACCACAGGACATGGTTCCAGTAATCCATGTCCTTAGTCTGCTTGTCTTCAGCAAACTGTTTGTGGGATTTCTTGTGCATCATCTTTAGAAGAGGCTTCCTCCTGGGATGACAGCCATGCAGACCAATTTGATGCAGCGTGCGGCGTATGGTCTGAGCACTGACAGGCTGACCCCTTCACCCTCTGCAGCAATGCTGGCAGCACTCATATGTCTATTTCCCAAAGACAACCTCTGGATATGACGCTGAGCACGTGACTTCAACTTCTTTGGTGGACCATGGTGAGGCCTGTTCTGAGGGGAACCTGTCCTGTTATACCGCTATATGGTCTTGGCCACCGTGCTGCAGCTCAGTTTCAGGGTCTTGGCAATCTTCTTATAGCCTTGGCCATCTTTATGTAGAGCAACAATTCTTTTTTGTTCAGAGAGTTCTTTGCCATGAGATACCATGTTGAACTTTCCAGTGACCAGTATGAGAGAGTGAGAGCGATAACACCAAATTTAACACACCTGCTCCCGATTTACACCTGAGACCTTGTAATACTAACGAGTCACATGACACCGGGGAGGGGAAATGGCTAATTGGGCCCAATTTGGACATTTTCACTTAGGGGTGTACTCACTTTTGTTGCCGGCGGTTTAGACATTAACCACTTCCGGACCACCCGCCGCAGTTTTACGTCCTCTTTGAAGAGGGATATCTCTGTTATGGCAGCAGCTAGCTATCATAACCCCGGTATCCTCTTCAGCGGGCGATCCGCTACAAAATAAAAGTGGTCTCTGCGGCGGATACGCCGCAAAATCACTTTTATTGACGGCGGGAGAGGGGCCTCTCTCCGGTGCCCTCCGCCATTTACCAGAACCGTCGGTGGAGGCGATGGGGTCTGCTCCCTTGCTGTGTATGGAGACGAGTGAGGGGAAGATGGCCCCCACCCGTCTCCATATCACTGCAGGGCGGAAGTGACGTCAAAATGTCACTTCCGCCCATACGTCTTAAGGAATATTTTTTTGTTGTAATTTTTTCAAATGACAATTTTTTTTTTTATTGCATTTAAGTCCAAATATGAGAGTCTTTTTGACCCACAGATCTTATATTTAAGAGGACCTGTCATGCTTTTTTCTATTACAAGGGATGTTTAAATTCCTTGTAATAGGAATAAAAGTGACCCCAATTTTTTTTTTTTTTAAATAAATAAAATAAAGTAAAATAAATAAGAATTTTTTTATTATTTTTTTTAAAGCGCCCCGTACCGACGAGCTCACACGCAGAAGCGAACGCATACGTGAGCAGCGCCCGCATATGAAAACAGTGTTCAAACCACACATGTGAGGTATCGCCGCGATCGGTAGAGTGAGAGCAATAATTCTAGCCCTAGACCTCCTCTGTAACTCAAAACATGCAACCTGTATAATTTTTTAAACGTCGCCTATGGAGATTTTTGAGGGTAAAAGTTTGTCACCATTTCCACGAGCGGGCGCAATTTTGAAGCGTGACATGTTGGGTATCAATTTACTCGGCGTAACATTATCTTTCACAATATATAAAAAAATTGGGCTAACTTCACTGTTGTCTTATTTTTTAATTAAAAAAAGTGAATTTTTTCCCAAAAAAGTGCGCTTGTTAGACCACTGTGCAAATACGGTGTGGCAAAAAGTATTGCAATGACCACCATTTTATTCTCTAGGGTGTTAGAAAAAAAAAGTATAATGTTTGGGGGTCCCAAGTTATTTTCTAGAAAAAAAAATTGGTTTAACTTGTAAACACCGAGTCTGAAAAACAGGCCCGGTCTTAAAGTGGTTATTGGCTGTGTGTTGAGTTATTTTGAGGGGACAGCAAATTGACACTGTTATACAAGCTGTACACTCACTACTTTACATTGTAGCAAAGTGTCATTTCTCCAGTGTTGTCACATGAAAAGATAGAATAAAAGATTTACAAAAATGAGGGGTGTACTTACTTTTTGTGAGATACTGTTGTATATAATGCATAAGGACATTATCACATTTAACAGTAAAGTCAGTCATGATGATCTCTGCCTGCATGGGACTCTGTGGACAGATAGATGTGAAAAGAAAATTGGTTAATGAGATCTGGAAAGTCTCTGTCTCGGGTGAGTCTATTGCAGTCATCACGGGGGGGGGACGTCATCACATAGTTGCCTCGCAGGGAACATAATCAAGTGGGAGGTTCGCAGGGGACGTCATCACATGTTGAACCACAAGCGGTCCTGCGGGGCTCCTGATGTTACACTCGTAATGTGATGGTGGAGGCGGCTGTCTAAAGACCGCTCTGTACATAGCGATTATCTAACGAATCAGCCACCCAACGTGGCGATTTATCCAGTTCTGTTCATAAACGGCATCGGGGACCACCATTGATAGATGGACCACAATATGAAAGGGGTTCCTTGTTTAGCTCCCTGGGGTTAGACAATAAAAAATGCAGATTTTTTTTATTTCTGTATATTATGACATGTCAGGAATGTGAACATGCAGAGCTGGTGACAGGTCCTCTTTAACGTTTGCTCTTTCTTCCTTCCTTTGTCAGGCCTGAGCTTCCACCCTAAGAGGCCGTGGGTCCTCACCAGCCTACACAATGGCGTCATCCAGCTGTGGGATTACCGCATGTGTACCCTCATAGATAAGTTCGATGAACACGATGGTAAGAAATTGTTTATCCTGTATTCTGTCAGAGGTGCCATCCCTCACGAAAGGGTCAGAAACCCCCTGAGGTTTACAGGGAAGGGGGGGCGCGATAGGCAGGAGAGAGAGGGGGGAGTGGGAGGGAGTATGGGGGTAGAAAGGGAGGAGGGGGGGTAGGCAGGAAACAGGGGTTGAGGGGAAAAGGGGGAGGGGAAAAAGAGGAGGGAATGCGATGGGCGTAGAGGGGGATAGCTGGGAAAGAGGAATTGGGGAGGGGGGGGAGATAGGCGGAGAAGGGGGGGTTAGAAGAAAGGGGGGGATAGAGTTGAGAGGTATCTTATTATAGCGCGGTCTTACCCCGAAGGGTCCTGACGCACATAGCAGAGTTTCTGGGAAAAGAGGACCCAGGAACCAGAAGCAGCACAGAGTGGCAGAAAGGGTGGAAGAGAGAGGCTACGCAGGGAAGGCTTGCGTGAAAAGCCAAGTCTTCAGTAACCCGCGGAAGACCGGAATAGTAGGGGCCTCCTGGAGCTCGGCAGGGAGGCTATTCCATAATACGGCACCCTGGTGGGAGAAGGCCCGACCACCACGCCGGATCTTCTTGGGCACCGAGATGTGGAGGAGATCTCTGCCGGAAGATCTGAGTGATCTAACAAAAGCTTGTTTATGAAAACGAGAGCAGAGATAGCTTGGGGCCAGGCCTCTCATTATCTTAAACATAATACATCCGGCCTTAAATAAGGTGCGATAGTGGACCGGCAGCCAGTGCAAGGCGCAGAGGACAGGGGTGATATGATCCCTCAGCGGGACATCCATGAGTAACCTAGCTGCAGCATTTTGAATAAGTTGAAGCTTCTGCACTAACATCTTTGGCAATCCCAGATAAAGGGGGCGGTATGGGAAAAAGAGGAGGGAATGCGGTGGGGCAGAGGGGGATAGGTGGGAGAGAGAAGGGAATTGGGGTGGGGGGGATAGGGAAGCGGTTGGAACAAAGGGGCATGCGCGCAGGAGCCGCCAGTCACGGCAGGACCCCTTTTAGAAACGGCACGATCGCTGTTTCTAAAGTGCGCATGCGCCGTAGACATGTGCGCACGGCTCTACTGTAAATATCTCCTAAACCGTGGAGGTTTAGAAGATATTTCCAACACCTACAGGTAAGTCTTATTATAGGCTTACCTGTAGGTAAAAGTGGTTGTATAGGGTGTACAACCACTTTTAATACATAACAACAAAGTGAAAAATGTAAAATTGAACAGATCCAAGTTGTAGAGGTCAGCTGAATTAGGATCGTAAAAGGGTTAAAAAGAAAGTAATGAAGAAAAAAGGGGGGGGGGAGTAAGAATAGAATAAGGAGGTAATCCCATGTGGAACCGATATTGGTGTTGGCAGTGGTAGTTGAAATGTTTGGTCAGAGAGAGAGAAGGGAATAATCAATATTCAAGTATTTGATATAATCAAGCCACGGTGCCCATACTTTTTAGAATTTTTAGTGTTGTTATCATTGAGGATAGAGGTCAATTTTTCGTGGACCAAAGTACCTAAGAGGCGTTGTTTGACTTCAGAGAAGACACCGGCCATTTGATGGTTTGACAGTTTGGTTAAGGGCACAAGCAAATGTGACAGTTTGCATTTCCAGCATTCCAGAAATGTAATTGTTTTTTTGTTTTTGTTTTTTAACTGGTCAATCGATGGGTTTAGTTCTGCTTTAGGATTTACTGCTGGGGCTTTGGGCTTCAGCAAAATGGCAGCCTCCAGCAAGAAGACACAAGAGCAATGCTGGAGGCAGTTTACAGTACACACTTATCTTGGTAGCATAAATATTATGGAATATATGTTCCTTCCTAAAGAACATTATTTTTTTATCAAGTTGTTATGGGTAAAGTTCCGCTTTAATGTCTGGGTAGTGTTCTATCTATGATGTGTAGCATCTTCGCTCCACTAATGATTTTGTTTTCCCTCTCTCTAGGCCCGGTCCGTGGTATTGATTTTCATAAGCAGCAGCCTCTGTTTGTCTCTGGAGGAGATGACTACAAAATCAAGGTGAGTGTTGTGTTCTTGTGTGTCTTGTATTTCAAACCTTCGACTTTATTAGTACCCTTTACCTTGCGCCCCCCCCCCCAGGGTAAGGTGATGGGTAAAAAAATCCAGTACAAGGCAGGGTCGCCTTGCTATCGGTAACTAATTTCTTAGTACATCCAGTGACCCTCCTGTGTGCAGGGTGATGGCCTTCACCAGCATCGCTCCCATACCTAGCTGTGTGCAAGATGGGGGCCTCCTGAGCACCTATTCCTATTGACCCAGCAGCCTTGGTGGGTAGGAAGACCCCACTCAGTTTGAAGTTCATAGTACCAGGCAGAATCTAAAGAATGTTGTCGGGTTTTTAGAGAATTATGGCCACCTTGTGACAAAACCCCAACCGTTCTTTCTCAGCTTAAATAAGCAGCCTGGATCTTCCAAGGTCTCAGCCGCCAGTGGATCCCCTGAGCGCTTTCACAGCTAACCCGCTGTATGTTTAAGCATCACCCATGCTACCCGGCTGGGTCCCTGACTTGACTCTGCTGAAGCTTTCCCACTTCTTCACCGTCCCCGGCTTGTGAAAAAGGCTGCTCCTGGTACTTCTTCAGACTTCATGCACTGAAATCTGATACCAGGAGGCTTGGTGGCAATTGTTTCCCCTTTATCTCTGACAACATTCGGTTCCCCATCCGGCTGAACCTCTGCAGCTTGGTTAGGCTCCCGACCTTAAGGGGGTTGTAAACCTCCGTGTTTTTTCACCTTAATGCATCCTATGTATTAAAGCGGAGCTCCACCTTTAAAAAAATTTATTAAAAGCCAGCAGCTACAAATACTGCAGCTGCTGACTTTTAAGGAATGGACACTTACCTGTCCAGGGCGCCCACGATGTCGGCAGCAGAAGATGAGCAATCGCTAATCTCTCAGCTGCCCCCGCCGCCATCCTCGGTGAGGGAATCAGGAAGTGAAGCATTGCGGCTTCACTGCCCGGTTCCCTACTGCGCATGCGCGAGTCGTGCCGCATTACTTCACTGGTCCCCGTTGTGTTCTGGGAACTGTGTGTTTCTCAGAACACAGCGGGGGGTGGGATTCTGCGGATATCCATGCCCGGAAGTGGGTGCAAATACCTGTATTATACAGGTATCTGCACCCCCCTCCCCCCTGAAAGGTGCCAATTGTGGCACCGGAGGGGGGGAGGAGTCCGATGAGCGGAAGTTCCACTTCAGGGTGGAGCTCCGCTTTAATGTGAAAAAACACCTTGCAATGTCCGGCCACCCAGCCCCCTCTCCCCTGTTTTACTTACCTGAGCCCCGAATTCTCGTGGGCGCGATCCCTCGTCACTCTCTCCAAGGGTTCTCGGCTCTTCATTGGATAGATCGATAGCGGCGCAGCCATTGGCTCCCGCTGCTGTCAATCAAATTCAGTGACGGGGGGGCGAGGCCGAGTCATACACTCGGCGTCTATGGACGCCAAGTGTATGACACAGGAGCGCGCCCGCAAGGTAACCCCCCTCGGGAGAGTGCTTCCCAGAGGGGAGGGGTTTATCTAATGCGGGGAGGAGCCGGGAGAGCCTCCGTGGGACCCCAGAACAGCTGGATCGGGGCCACTCTGTGCAAAACAAACTGGACAGTGGAGGTAAGTATGACATGTTTGTTATTTAAAAAAAAAAAAAAAAAACTGAACCTTTAATATAACTTTAAGCCTCAGACAGCCTAGCGGCCAGGTGCTCCAAGATAGGCCTCAGGGTTCTGGCCTAGCAACCGGGAGCAATACAACACACGTGCACAACCCAAATTCACTAGGCCCTTGTCATTCTAATGCCACAGGAGGCAATGCCACCTAGTGACAGAAGAGAGGTACACCAAAGGTTTAGGGCAAAAGTCAGTACATCACCCTAACAATCAGCCAGGCTGGTTACCACCTAGCAAACTAAATTTATGAGCAGCCCTGTTTAGGATCAGGGTGCTACATAAACTAAAAGAACAACATTAATGACGGTATCTAAATGTTGCACTTGAACTGAACACAATTGCGGCAGAGTATTTAATAAAAATAAATATTGGGGGAGTGGAACTCTGCTTTAAATATACTTTCATCGATGGCAAGACAATCATTATGTCGTTGATTTTCAGGTTTTGATCACCTAGGTACTTAGTCCTCTGTCATGATCCAACATTGGGAAACAAAAGCAGTCGGATCCCGGAGTGTCCCGGCAGGAAATATCTGATTTTCTTTATTTTTATTTTTTGTTTTTTTTTCTTTCCACCACAGGTCTGGAATTATAAGCTCCGGCGCTGTCTGTTCACCCTGTTGGGTCACCTGGATTATATCCGCACCACCTTCTTCCATCATGTGAGTATAGAGATCACTATACTAATTGTCTTGTATGCGAGGGGATGGGGGAGTCTTGTATGCGAGGGGATGGGGGAGTCTTGTATGCGAGGGGATGGGGGAGTCTTGTATGCGAGGGGATGGGGGAGTCTTGTATGCGAGGGGATGGGGGAGTCTTGTATGCGAGGGGATGGGGGGAGTCTTGTATGCGAGGGTAAGGGAGGAGTCTTGTATGCGAGGGTAAGGGAGGAGTCTTGTATGCGAGGGTAAGGGAGGAGTCTTGTATGCGAGGGTAAGGGAGGAGTCTTGTATGCGAGGGTAAGGGAGGAGTCTTGTATGCGAGGGTAAGGGAGGAGTCTTGTATGCGAGGGTAAGGGAGGAGTCTTGTATGCGAGGGTAAGGGAGGAGTCTTGTGTGTGTGTGTAGGGGGGAGTCTTGTGTGTGTGTGGGTGGGTGGAGGGGGGAGTCGTGTGTGTGTGTGAAGGGGGGAGGTGTGTGTGTGTGGAGGGGGGGAGTCTTGTGTGTGTGGAGGGGGGGAGTCTTGTGTGTGTGTGTGTGTGTGTGTGTGTGGAGGGGGGGAGTCTTGTGTGTGTGTGTGTGGAGGGGGGGAGTCTTGTGTGTGTGTGTGTGTGTGTGTGGAGGGGGGAGTCTTTGTGTGTGTGGAGGGGGGAGTCTTTGTGTGTGTGGAGGGGGGAGTCTTTGTGTGTGTGGAGGGGGGAGTCTTTGTGTGTGTGGAGGGGGGAGTCTTTGTGTGTGTGGAGGGGGGAGTCTTTGTGTGTGTGGAGGGGGGAGTCTTTGTGTGTGTGTGTGGAGGGGGGAGTCTTTGTGTGTGTGTGTGGAGGGGGGAGTCTTTGTGTGTGTGTGTGGAGGGGGGAGTCTTGTGAGGGGAGGAGGGAGTCGTGTGTGTGGAGGGGGGAGTCGTGTGTGTGGAGGGGGGAGTCGTGTGTGTGGAGGGGGGAGTCGTGTGTGTGGAGGGGGGAGTCGTGTGTGTGGAGGGGGGAGTCGTGTGTGTGGAGGGGGGAGTCGTGTGTGTGGAGGGGGGAGTCGTGTGTGTGGAGGGGGGAGTCGTGTGTGTGGAGGGGGGAGTCGTGTGTGTGGAGGGGGGAGTCGTGTGTGTGGAGGGGGGAGTCGTGTGTGTGGAGGGGGGAGTCGTGTGTGTGGAGGGGGGAGTCGTTGTATGTGAGGGGAGGGGGGAGTCTTTGTATGTATGTGAGGGGAGGGGGGAGTCTTTGTATGTATGTGAGGGGAGGGGGGGGAGTCTTTGTATGTATGTGAGGGGAGGGGGGAGTCTTTGTATGTATGTGGGGGGAGTCTTTGTATGTGAGGGGAGGGGGGAGTCTTGTATGTATGTGAGGGGAGGGGGGAGTCTTGTATGTATGTGAGGGGAGGGGGGAGTCTTGTATGTATGTGAGGGGAGGGGGGAGTCTTGTATGTATGTGAGGGGAGGGGGGAGTCTTGTGAGGGGAGGGGGGAGTCTTGTGTGTGTGTGTGTGTGAGAGAGGGTGGAAGCTGACAGTTGCAGCCTAAAGGGTCAAGGGAGTTAAGGCGGTAACATTTTTGGGGTTATCATTACTGGGGGCCCCAATTTACGAACCCCCGACTTCCGAACAACTCCTACTTACGAACGGCACCGTATCTGCCGTTCTGCGCATGCGCGCTCATTTTCGGTGGCGGGCACATTTGGAAAACGACGTATCTCCCGTTCTGCGAGGCCGATCGGAACATCGGTAAACATCGGAAAATTACGCAATTACCGTTCTGCGCATGCGGTACCGACTTAGGAACATTTCCGACTTAAGAACAAACCTGAAGTCCCTAAGCGGTTCGTAAGCCGGGGACCCCCTGTGTTAATAAAGTTTACTTGGTTGTTTTGCAGGAATACCCGTGGATTCTCAGCGCCTCCGATGATCAAACCATCCGGATCTGGAACTGGCAGTCTCGCACTTGTGTCTGGTAAACAAAAAGACAGCTACATCCTTAAAGAGATAGTCCATCTAAAACTGGTACAGTGGAACCTTGGATTGCGGTTAACGAGCGTTTCGCAATACGAGCAATTATTTTATAAAAATCCTGACTCGGTTTGCGAGTGTTGTCTTGCAAAACGAGCCAGATTCAAGCCTCTGCAGTGTGAAATGCCGCATTTGGCCAGAGGTGCTGGGGCGACACGCAGAAATACTCCGTTCCCAAGGGTTTCCGAGTGCATCCGAACGGTCTCCGAGTATTTCGGAGTCTCTCCTGCCCCCCTCCACCTCTGGCCACATGCGGTATTGCATGCAATAGAAGTCAATGTGGAACGAATTATCATCGTTTCCATTGACTTCTATGGGGAAACTCCCTTTGATATGCGAGTGCTTTGGATTACAAGCATCCTCCTGGAACGGATTATACTCGTAATCCAAGGTTCCACTGTACTTCAGTTGCGGTTGAATCACATTGCATTCTTATAGAGCTCTGAAACCCTGGCAACAAGACGTGCCCACCCAATTTCCAGCAATTGTTTGATGTTATGTCTATTACAAGGGCAAGTAAAGAATTCTTGCTTCACCTGCTGTTTTCTCATTAAAGCTGAACTCCAGGCAGATATAGAAGACATAAATAATGCAGCTCTGTATTAATCATTGCATTGCTGAATGTATTTTTTTTTTTTTTTTTTTAAATGCAGTATAAGTACTTGAGTCTGACTTGCTGTCCCTGTAGAGCAGAGCTTGGAGAGGGAGAAGCAGCACAAGGAGCCAATTAGCTGTGCTTACAGGATTAAAAGGGTTGTAAACCCTCAAGGTTTTTCACCCTAATGCATTTCTATGAACCCCAGAGCCCCCCTTTTTACTTACCTGAACCCGGTCTTTCCAGCAACGGGGACGAGCGCTCCAGCCGGTGTCTCGGGTCATGATTGAATAGATTGATAGCAGCGCAGCTATTGGCTCCCGCTGCTGTCAATCAAATCCAATGACGCGTGAGGCAGGGGGCGGGGCAGAGTCCTGCTGTCTTAGTCAATGGACGCAGCAGCAGGGCACAGGAGCCCCGAGGGAGAGCGGCTCTCCAATGGGGCACTCGAGAAGAGGATGAGCCAGGAGAGCCACTGAGGGACCCCAGAAGAGGAGGAGGAGGTATGACGTGGTTTTTTTTTTTTGTTTTTTTTTTACATAGTCTTTAAAGAACAGAGAGATGAGCTCATCAGTCTGCTATTTCTCCTTTCACTGTCCAATCACAGGCTAAAGGAGGGACAAACTCTATTTAACCGCAGCAATTTGTTTTCCCTTGCCAGATAGTGATTTGCTGTGTGCAGAGTTATGTAAATCTCAGGACTGGGGATCTCTCGCTCTCTCTCTCTCCTCGAGTATAAGCTGAGTTTTTCAGCACATTTTTTTGTGCTAAAAATGCCCCCCTCGGCTTATACTCGAGTCTGTGTCCATCTTCAACTTTGTGCGCCTGATCCCAGCCAGCCCTAGGTCCCCTGGACCCCAATCTTGGCACGCATGTAGCCCCACTCTTCCTCTACAAGTGTGCAAAGTTTGTTGTCCGGGGGACCTACGGCCGGGGAGCACTGATTTTTCAAATCCGGGCACCACTTCCATAGACTCACATGTTAAACGGTAATTTCTCTGGTGATTTTGGGTACCCAGCACCGGGCGGCCCTAGGCCCCCTGGACCCCAAACTTGGTACACATGTAGCCCCACTCTTCATATACAAGTGTGCACCGATTTTTCAAAGCCGGGCACCCCCTCCATAGACTCCCATGTTAAACGTCAGTCTAGTCACACAGCGCAGGAGATCAGGTAGGGAGATTGGACACAGTGAGGCACAGTGAGGCATGCAGATGGACACCCTAGACTTATACTCGAGTCAATAAGTTTTCCCATTATTTTTTTTTGTGGTAAAATGAGGTGCCTCGGCTTATTTTCGGGTCGGCTTATACTCGAGTATATACGGGGTGTGTGTGTGTGTGTATGTATGTATAAAGAGCAAGAGAGATTTGTGTGTGTGTCTAATATATATATAGAGAGAGAGAGAGAGAGAGAGAGAGAGAGAGAGAGGTGTGTGTGTGTGTGTACACACACACACACAGTAGAACCTTGGATTATCAGCATATTCCGTTCCAGGAGAATGCTCGTAATCCAAAGCACTCGCATATCAAAGCAAGTTTCCCCATAGAAGTCAATCGAAAACGAAAATATTTTTTGTTCCGCATTGACTTCTATGGCATGCAATACCGCATGTGGCCAGAGGTGGGGGCGCGTTAGAGAGCCTTAGAAAGGCTCAGGGACAGCGTGGGAACTGAGTATTTCTGAGCATTTCCGATCGGGCTTGCACCCCCCACCTCAGGCCAAACGCGTTACTGCACACCGCTGTGGCTTGAATCCTGCTCCCGCAAACCGAGTCAGAATTTTTAATACAACAGCTCGTATTGCGAAACGCTCGTTAACCGCGTTACTCGCAATCCAAGGTTTAATATAAATTTGGCAGGTAGGAGAGTTACCCTATGCCTATTTAACTTTTTGCCTGATATTCAGCTGTAATATAACATAGAGAACCCAGCAGACAACATGAAATGCCATTGTAAGGCCTCATGCCCACGGACGTTTTTACAGCCGCGTTTTTGAGCGTTTTTTACAGCTTAAAAACGCCTGTCCATGTTAGTCTATAGCTTCATGCCCACCTAGACGTTTTTGAGCTGCAAATAGCATAGACGTTTTTAAGCTGTAAAAAAAAAAACAGGACCAGTGCGTTGCTCAGCGTCGGCGTTGGGCATAAAAAACGCGAAGCGTCAAATGCGCAAAAATGCCGCAATCGCGTTTTTTAGCTCCGACGTTTTGTTTTGTTTTTTTCCAAAAAAATAAAATAAAAAATTATACAATAACATGGACAGGCGTTTTTAAGCTGTAAAAAACGCAGCTGTAAAAACGTCCGTGGGCATGAGGCCTAATGGTTGCAGCCGGTAGGCGGAGCTGAGAATCTCGGCAGAGGTCGTGCTAACATACTCCTTGAAATATTAGAAGGTGGGGGTCATCATCTATCATCCGCCTCATCACTGAAATGACCTTTGGATGGACTGACCCTTTAACAGGAATTTGTTTGATGTTAGAAATGACAAATGGTTAATGTCTGAAAATACATCCCTGAACACTGATTTTTTTATTTTATTACAGGTATACAGAATAATAATTTGTATCTTTTTTTTTTTTTTCTTTCTTCGCAGCGTCCTGACCGGTCACAACCATTACGTCATGTGCGCCCAGTTCCACCCATCGGAAGATCTGGTAGTTTCTGCCAGTCTGGACCAGACAGTGCGCGTTTGGGATATTTCTGGTGAGCTGCCCAGGTCAAGGGGGTCCCCTTGGTGCCAACAACCCGCTTTAAAACTGCAGCAGATGAAAAGAAGTGGATAAGAGTTTGGATGAGCCGCAGAGAGCATTGCAATTTCCAAGATGGAGAAGGCAGGCAGATGATGTCATGCTCTCCACCTCAGCCAATCAGAGGAAGCTTTGTAGTCATTCCTCTTAATGGCTGAGCAGTGCTTTGTTCTGGGAGAGGCATGGAACGTTCCCATCGCATTGTCCGGAACACAGTACTGTATAGTGCAGTGATGGTGAACCCTGGCACCCCAGATGTTTTGGAACTACATTTCCCATGATGCTCATGCACTCTGCAGTGTAGTTGAGCATCATGGGAAATGTAGTTCCAAAACATCTGGAGTGCCAGGGTTCCCCATCACTGGCATAGTGTATATAGCTGAGGCTACATACAGATAACACACAGTGCCTATCAAGCAGACTTGTTAGTGCAGTGAATACTTTGTTTCAGCCAGCTTGGCCCAAACTATTTAAAGGGACATTAAACGCAGAGTTTCATTTTAGGGGTTAGTTTAATATATGGGGAGAGGAAAATCTTAGTGTTAGGGTCAGGAACCAAAAGGAAGAACAGGTTATTGTTGCGGATTTTTTTTTTTTTTTTTTTACATGTTTTCTTGCCTCGTGCCATTTTACAACCTGCTTGGCTGCTGCTGACAGCAGGGGAGCATAAAAACTTGTACACCTGCTTTGCCCATTATGAGTGGTTCCCGCCATCCCTGTGCTGAGTTCCTGGGTCTCTACACCTGCTGTGCCCATTATGAGGGCTTCCCACCATCCCTGTGCTGAGTTCCCTGGGTCTCTACACCTGCTGTGCCCATTATGAGGGGTTCCCACCATCCCTGTGCTGAGTTCCCGGGTCTGTACACCTGCTGTGCCCATTATGAGGGGCTCCCACCATCCATGTGCTGAGTTCCCGGGTCTGTACACCTGCTGTGCCCATTATGAGGGGCTCCCACCATCCCTGTGCTGAGTTCCCGGGTCTGTACACCTGCTGTGCCCATTATGAGGGGCTCCCACCATCCCTGTGCTGAGTTCCCAGGTCTGTACACCTGCTGTGCCCATTATGAGGAGTTCCCACCATCCCTGTGCTGAGTTCCCCGGTCTGTACACCTGCTGTGCCCATTATGAGGGGCTCCCACCATCCCTGTGCTGAGTTCCCGGGTCTGTACACCTGCTGTGCCCATTATGAGGGGTTCCCACCATCCCTGTGCTGAGTTCCCGGGTCTGTACACCTGCTGTGCCCATTATGAGGGCTTCCCACCATCCCTGTGCTGAGTTCCCAGGTCTGTACACCTGCTGTGCCCATTATGAGGAGTTCCCACCATCCCTGTGCTGAGTTCCCGGGTCTGTACACCTACTGTGCCCATTATGAGGGGCTCCCACCATCCCTGTGCTGAGTTCCCGGGTCTCTACACCCGCTGTGCCCATTATGAGGGGCTCCCACCATCCCTGTGCTGAGTTCCCAGGTCTGTACACCTGCTGTGCCCATTATGAGGAGTTCCCACCATCCCTGTGCTGAGTTCCTGGGTCTGTAGACCTGCTGTGCCCATTATGAGGGGTTCCCACCATCCCCGTGCTGAGTTCCCGGGTCTCTACACCCGCTGTGCCCATTATGAGGGGCTCCCACCATGCCTGTGCCGAGTTCCCGGGTCTGTACACCTGCTGTGCCCATTATGAAGTGTTAACACTTATTACATTTTTTTTTCTTTCAGTTTTATATAGGGAAGAATGTAGAGGAGGAGCAGGAATTCACAAGGGTGGGTGGGTCCAGAGTCAGGAAATAGAATAAGCAGATCTCGTATCCCAGAGATTTGGGGGAGACTGAGCCCCCCAGACTCCACCAGTAACTGAAAAACCACTATTCAGTGCATTGACCCTTGGATCCAATGCTACCAGTTGGCAAACACCAAGGCTTGTTTCACACGGGCTTTAGCTTGTAAAAAGCGGTGTGAACAGCAAGCTTTGACAAAGCATTTGCAGAGCTTTCAGCAAACTTTAAAGCTTTTAAAGTTCCATTCAACTCCAGTTTGTAAGTGTTAAACACAGATCCTAATGGGAGTGCTGATTGTCACTTTAAAGGGGAGTTCCACCCTTTTTTTATGTTTATTAAAAGTCAGCAGCTACAAAAAGTGTAGCTGCTGGCTTTTAATAAACATACACTTACCTGTTCCACTGTCCAGCGCCGCCTGGAGCTCCGCTCCTCTCCCCCCCTTCTCCGCCGGCGCTTCCATTCATTGTGTGGGCACCCAGCCGTGACAGCTTTCGGCTTCACGGCCGGGCACTCACTGCGCATGCGCGAAAGGCGCAGCGCTCTCTGAATGGACAGGCGATCTCCTGGGACCTGTCACGTCCCAGGTGATCGCCTACAGGGAGGGGCCGCCACAAGGCAATATGTCGTATTGCCTAGGCGAGCCCAGGGCGGAAGGAGGAAGTGGGACAGGAAGTCCCACTCCTACTGAAGCCCCCACTTCCCCCCCCCCCCCCCAAAAAAAATTACATGCCTAATGTGGCATGTACGGGGGCGAGGAGTGTATAAAGCGGAAGTTCAAAATTTGGGTGGAACTCCGCTTTAAGCAAGCTGCTAGCGGGGTTCATCACTTGTTGAAAGCCTGCTAGCAGCTTGTTTAAAGTGGCAATCGGCACTCCCATTAGGATCTGTATTCAACTGTTTACAGTAAAATGGTACTTTAAAAGCTTCAATAAAGCTTGCTGAAAGCAGAAAGTCCGGTGTTAGGTTGTACTACGTCCCTGCTCAGTCACCTCTCTCTCTCCATCTCCCTGCAGTTTTGAGTGCGGTTCTGGCTCCTACTTTAAAGTACACAGCAGATCAGACCAGTCCAGTCAACAGAAGAGTTTGGATGAGAGGGCGGAGATTGAGCCCGTCTCACCCAATCTCTCTCTGTCTACATGAACTTGGAGGGATTGTTGCTCTCCTCCGTGCTGTCGCTGTTGTCTACCTTCTCTTAATGACTTCAGAAGCATGCCGTGTGAACGATTTAACTATGTGTGAGCCGCATATTGTCGCGTGCCGTGTGAGTGGTTTAACTGTGTGTGAGCTGCATGTCATCTAAAGGTCTTTTTAACTACTAAACTCCAAAGCAAGAAAGGCTCGCTTGTTCTATTAATTGCTGCAATTGCTGTTTTAGACTGGATGGGTAGAGCTAAACTGTTGTGAACGGCGTTTACACCAAATAAGCAAAAAATTTATGGCATCAAAAACTAAACCTAATATCGTTTGCAGTGGAACCTCGGATTACGAGCATAATCCGTTCCAGGAGAATGCTTGTAATCCAAAGCACTCGCATATCAAAGCAAGTTTCCCCGTAGAAGTCAATGGAAACGAAAATTTGTTCTGCATTGACTTCAATTGCATGCAATGCCGCATGTGGCCAGGGGTGGGGGGGCGCTGGAGAGCCTCGGAAACACTCGGAAAGGCCCGGGGACAGCTCGGCTGAACTCGGAAAACCTCGGGAACTGAGTTTTTCTAAGCATTTCTGAACGGCTTCGGCGACACACCCCCCCCCCCCCCCCCCCACCTCAGGACAAACGTGGTACTGCACAATGCTGTGGCTTCTTGAATCGTGCTCTTTTTGCGAGACAACACTCAGGAAAAAAAAAAGACAAATGCTCCTGCCCACATAGTAAAACACAATTAAAAACCTTAATAGTCTAGTCCAGTGTTTCTCAACTCCAGTCCTCGAGGCGCCCCAACACGTCATGTTTTCAGGCTTTCCATTATTTTGCACAGGTGATTTGATCAGTTTCACTGCCTTGGTAATCACTACAGCCGTTTCATCTGAGGGAAATCGGGAAAACATGACCTGTTGGGGCGCCTTGAGGACTGGAGTTGAGAAACGCTGGTCTAGAGGCCACCTTAGCATTTTATAAAATGCTCCATAAAGACATGGTTTGACCAGCTAGGTTTGGAAGAACTCTAGTGTCCTGAAAATCCCCGACCTCAACCCTACTGAACATCTTTGGGATGAATTGGAACGCTGATGGCGAGTCAAGTCTTCTCATCCAAAATCAGTACCTGACCTCACAAATGGTGGCTCGTTCTATAGACATGATTTGACCAGTTTGGTGTGGAGGAACTTGAGTGTCCTCCACAAAGCTCTTACTTCAACCCTACTGAACACTTTTGGAATGTAGATTTAAAACCAGGGCTTCTCGCTCAACATCAGAACCTGACCTCGTTTATGGTGTCCAGCTCCATAGACATGGCTGATGAGTTTGGTGTGGAGGAACCTAAGTGTCCTCCACAAAGCCCTTACTAAAACCCTACTGAACATCTTTTGGGATGAATTGGAACGCTGATGGCGAGCCAGGTCTTCTCATCCAAAATCAGTACCTGACCTCACAAATGGTGGCTCGTTCCATAGACATGGTTTGACCAGTTTGGTGTGGAGGAACTTGAGTGTCCTCCACAAAGCCCTTACTTCAACCCTACTGAACACCTTTGGGATGAGTTGGAATGTAGATTTCAAGCCAGGTCTTCTCGTTCATCATCAGAACCTGACCTCGTTAATGGTGTCCAGCTCTATAGACATGGTTGATGTTTGGTGTGGAGGAACATAAGAGTCCTCCACAAAGCACCTGATCTCAACCCTACTGAACACTTTTGGGATGAATTGGAACGCTGATTGTGAGCCAGGACCTCCATAAATCTTCTTTCTGCTGAAAGAAATTCCAAAATTCTGATGGAAAATCTTCCCAGAGGAGTGGAGGTTGTTATAGCTGTTAAAGGAGGCAGAATACTGACCATGGTTCTGGAACGGGAGATTCAACATTTTGGTCTAGTGGTTAGGATTAAGAATGAGCTCCGGTGGGTTTAGACACAAGTCAGAACCAGGCTGAGCTCCACCACCTCAAAGCTGTCAAAGCAAACAGCCAGTCCTACGTGGTGGAGGCACCCCCCACCTCGCAGCCACGCGTATGCAAAGAAGCGCCTAAACGTGCGTCTGAGAGATGGAGGATAATTCCGCCTCCTGTTTTGACAGCTTTCTGGCAGAATAGCTTAGGCGGGTTTGGCCTCATGTCCAAACACACCAGATCTCATCACTGGTCAAGCTTTGGCCCATTATAGCAGTGTTTCTCAACTCCAGTCCTCAAGGCGCACCAACAGGTCATGTTTTCAGAATTTCCCTCAGTTGAAACAGCTGTGGTAATTACTAAGGCAGTGAAACTGTTCAAATCACCTGTGGAAAATAATGGAAAGCCTGAAAACATGACCTGTTGGGGCGCCTTGAGGACTGGAGTTGAGAAACACTGCATTATAGTATATAATTCTCTTACTAGAACTTATTCCACTCCCCCTTCCGAGTCACCCCTTGTCTCCACCCCAACCCACCTCTGCATACGGTCCCTTGGTTCCACCCCCTACCCACCTCCCAGTATTGCCCCTTTTTAAAAACTACAGAACCAAGTATAATTTTATGGTGCCAAGTCATTTTTTTTATTAATGATGGCAAAAAAAGCAATAAAAACAGATCCCCGCAGCCAGGATCTTTAGATCCCGCCAAGAACAATAGATTCCTCCTGGCAACAATATATCCCCCCAGCAACATCATATCCATCCCAGCAAAAATAGACCTCAGTCAACCGTAGGTCGTTCAGCTGCCAGCAACAAAAGATCCCTCCCTTAACGGTATATTCCTCCCAGCAACATAAGACCCTTACAGGAACAAAATATCCCCCATCAGAAACAATAGATTCCCCCAGCAACTATAAACTTCCCGGCAACAACAGACCCCCCCCCCCCCCCAAAACAAAATACCCCCCCCAGCAACAACCGATCCATAACAGCAACAATAGACCCCCCCGTCAGCAACAGTAGCTCTCACAGCAGCCATCATCAATAGACCCTTCGGCAGCCAGCAACAAAAACCCCTCCCTCGAGTTAGATACCTCCCCAGCAATATTTGACCCCACCAGCAACATAAGACCCTCACAGGAACAATGGATTCCTCACCAGCAACAATAGAGCTCCCTACAATAGGACCCCCCTCCCCAGTGACAATACACACCCCCCCCCCCCGCAACAATAGACCTCAGGGTATGCTGCTAAAGGGCATACAAATTTTATTATACTGTGTTCAATACTCTTCAGTATATGGAATGTAAGAGCTTTTCTCTTTGAGAAGTAAAGTCCAGGGATACTAAAGCCTTTGCGATTGGCTGCTATACAGCCAATATTGTGCCTCACTATCAGTAAAGGAACTAAAAGTCCCAGCATGCCCTGTCCCTTTTTGCACGACTTTCTTTACCGCAGTGTTCATTGGAACTAATTTGATTTCTTTTGTGGCCATTAATCCTGTGCATGCCTAACTCATACTGCCTGCAGATGCCATGCCACCTAATTCACTGTGAACACCCTCCCAAGTTTGTCCCATACACTGGTCCATCCTACGTGTCCTTTCTGCCCTCTTCATTTGTGCAGTCACAGATATTTTCCACTCATGCTGCTGCGTCTAGCAGTACATGGCTTTGTTTACGTTCCTCAGCTCATCCGGCATGTTGTGGTCATCTCACCCCATGGAGCAAAATGAGAAGATTGTTGTAGATCGCCAAAGCAGAGATGCCTAAAGGCCGGCTGGCCCGGTGTTCGTCGTCTATCAAATAACACATATTGCAAATAGGATTGGTTGAAAATCTGGAGGGGGGAAAAAAGTGCGTGTGTTGAGGCTTGACCCATGCAGGTCAAAGTAAAAGGGATCACTTGGCTCCCCAGTTCCCAACAGCGTGTATTCACCTTTTGCTTTCATGCTGAGCTGTCGGGCAAAGGGAAGCAAGGTGAAATACCCAGGGATTCCAGGGATGGCTGAACATGTGACTCTCTTCCTTGTAGAACATTAGAGGGGAACTTGAATAAGTCCAGTAAGATTTTTTTTTTTTTTTTCCCCTTGACAATGCATTTCGAGGGCTCAAAATGTTCCCTTCATCAGGGCTTATGTGCTGGTGGTGAATTCAGATTTATATTGCACAGCAGTTGCAAAATGTTTCCAAGTATCCGGTTGTCCGGTCAGAATTCACTAAGGCTGGCCATACATTATACTATTTTCTTGTACAATTTTCTTTTAGATTTACCTAGACCTTATAATATGAGGTCAAATCTAAATCCTTTCAATTTGTATGCAATCAGGCAGGCCCCTGTACTACATAGTTGGAGGTAAATCTAAAGGAAATTGAATAAGAAAATTGTATAATACAGGTCCTTCTCAAAAAATTAGCATATTGTGATAAAGTTCATTATTTTCTGTAATGTACTGATAAACATTAGACTTTCATATATTTTAGATTCATTACACACAACTGAAGTAGTTCAAGCCTTTTCTTGTTTTAATATTGATGATTTTGGCATATAGCTCATGAAAACCCAAAAATCCTATCTCAAAAAATTAGCATATTTCATCCGACCAATAAAAGAAAAGTGTTTTTAATACAAAAAAAGTCAACCTTCAAATAATTATGTTCAGTTATGCACTCAATACTTGGTCGGGAATCCTTTTGCAGAAATGACTGCTTCAATGCGGCGTGGCATGGAGGCAACCAGCCTGTGGCACTGCTGAGGTGTTATGGAGGCCCAGGATGCTTCGATAGCGGCCTTAAGCTCATCCAGAGTGTTGGGTCTTGCGTCTCTCAACTTTCTCTTCCCAATATCCCACAGATTCTCTATGGGGTTCAGGTCAGGAGAGTTGGCAGGCCAATTGAGCACAGTAATACCATGGTCAGTAAACCATTTACCAGTGGTTTTGGCACTGTGAGCAGGTGCCAGGTCGTGCTGAAAAATGAAATCTTCATCTCCATAAAGCTTTTCAGCAGATGGAAGCATGAAGTGCTCCAAAATCTCCTGATAGCTAGCTGCATTGACCCTGCCCTTGATAAAACACAGTGGACCAACACCAGCAGCTGACATGGCACCCCAGACCATCACTGACTGTGGGTACTTGACACTGGACTTCAGGCATTTTGGCATTTCCCTCTCCCCAGTCTTCCTCCAGACTCTGGCACCTTGATTTCCGAATGTACTTTGGACCACTGAGCAACAGTCCAGTGCTGCTTCTCTGTAGCCCAGGTCAGGCGCTTCTGCCGCTGTTTCTGGTTCAAAAGTGGCTTGACCTGGGGAATGCGGCACCTGTAGCCCATTTCCTGCACACGCCTGTTCACGGTGGCTCTGGATGTTTCTACTCCAGACTCAGTCCACTGCTTCCGCAGGTCCTCCAAGGTCTGGAATCGGTCCTTCTCCACAATCTTCTTCAGGGTCCGGTCACCTCTTCTCCTTGTGCAGCGTTTTCTGCCACACTTTTTCCTTCCCACAGACTTCCCACTGAGGTGCCTTGATACAGCACTCTGGGAACAGCCTATTCGTTCAGAAATTTCTTTCTGTGTCTTACCCTCTTGCTTGAGGGTGTCAATGATGGCCTTCTAGACAGCAGTCAGGTCGGCAGTCTTACCCATGATTGCGGTTTTGAGTAATGAACCAGGCTGGGAGTTTTTAAAAGCCTCAGGAATCTTTTGCAGGTGTTTAGAGTTAATTAGTTGATTCAGATGATTAGGTTAATAGCTCGTTTAGAGAACCTTTTCATGATATGCTAATTTTTTGAGATAGGATTTTTGGGTTTTCATGAGCTGTATGCCAAAATCATCAATATTAAAACAAGAAAAGGCTTGAACTACTTCAGTTGTGTGTAATGAATCTAAAATATATGAAAGTCTAATGTTTATCAGTACATTACAGAAAATAATGAACTTTATCACAATATGCTAATTTTTTGAGAAGGACCTGTATATGGCCAGCCTAACCGTCATTGTGAAGGGGGAGCTTTGAGCCCCTGAAACACGTTGGCTACAGTCCTGATGAAGGGGGAGCTTTCAGCTCCTGAAACATCTTGGATACAGTCCTGATAAAGGGGAAGCTGAGCCCCTGAAACATCTTGGAATACAGTCCTGATGAAGGGGGAGCTTTGAGCCCCTGAAACATCTTGGATACAGTACTGATAAAGGGGAAGCTTTGAACCCCTGAATCATCTTGGATACAGTCCTGATGAAGGGGAAGCGGAGCCCCTGAAACATCTTGGATACAGTCCTGATGAAGGGGAAGCGGAGCCCCTGAAACATTTTGGATACAGTCCTGATAAAGGAAGAGCTTTGAGCCCTTAAAACATGTTGGATACAGTCCTGATGAAGGGGGAGCTTTGAGCCCCTGAAACATCTTGGATACAGTCCTGAAGGATAAGCTTTGAGCCCCTGAAACATCTTGGATACAGTCCTGATAAAGGAAGAGCTTTGAGCCCCTGAAATGTCTTGGATACAGTCCTGATGAAGGGGAAGCTGAGCCCCTGAAACATCTTGGATACAGTCCTGATGAAGGGGGAGCTTTGATGCCCTGAAACATCTTGGATACAGTCCTGATGAAGGGGGAGCTTTAAGCCCCTGAAACATCTTGGATACTGTGTCCCGATGAAGGGGGAGCTTTGAGCCCCTGAAACATCTTGGATACAGCCCTGATGAAGGGGGAGCTTTAAGCCCCTGAAACATCTTGGATACAGTCCTGATTAAGGGGAAGCTGAGCCCCTGAAACATCTCGGATACATTAAAACATCTTGGATACAGTCCTGATGAAGGGGAAGCTGAGCCCCTGAAACATCTCGGATACAGTCCTAATGAAGGATGAGCTTTGAGCCCTTAAAACATGTTGGATACAGTCCTGATGAAGGAGGATTTTTGAGCCCCTAAAATGATTTGAATTTTAGACTTTGTATTGTAAAAAAAAATATTACTGGGCTTATTCAAGCTTTGTGGGGCTGCCATCCTTCTAGTGTTCTACAGACTACACCAAAGACCACTTGGGGTACTCCAGTTGATGGGGAGCTGCCTGTACAAAGTTAGATTCTGGTTTCTGATTGTCGTACCCCCTGAGGTCCAACTCTCCACCAACACATACCCTTCTTCATGTGACAGGGCTGGTATTTTCTGATTGCTCTAGAATTGTCACATTGGATTGGAGAGCGTCCATGGCCCTGTGTGACCAGTCAAGGCTTTATCTCCTGGGCCCTACCATTTAAATGAAGTTGCAGGGGAATGAGGTAAATGAGTATATGTAGCTGCGACTGGTGGGGGAGCCAAGTGAACCCTTTAGTTTTCCCTACATGCACAAATAAAAGGGTCACTTTAACAGCCATTCTAAAAAATAAAATAAAAACACTCCTGTAGGCCTTAAGCCTCGTACATGCGGCCGGTTTTCTCGGCAAGAAAACTGCTGGGAGAGCTTTTTGCCGAGAAAACCGGTCGTGTGTATGGTTTCTCGTCTGGAAAACTGCCGGGAATCTCGACGAGAAAAATGGAGAACCTGCTCTCTATTTTCTCGTCGGGATTCTCATCGGCCTGTTTCCAGACAAGAAACCATACACACGGCCGTTTTTCTCGGCAAAAAGCTCTCCCAGCAGTTTTCTTGCCGAGAAAACCGGCCGTGTGTACGAGGCTGCATGATTACCTGTCCCCGGGTAAGCCTGTGCATGCTCGATGAGACTTCGACGCATGTGCAGTAGCTTACAAGGGTAGTGTAGGGTGAAGCAAGATGGCGGCGACAGCATCGAATGTGACGAGCGCATGCTCGTCGTAGTCGATGATGTCACAGCGTTCTTGCCATTCAAAAGAACGGCGGTTCTTTTGAATGGCCATCTGTATGCACGGCTTTGCAAGAAAAGCTTGCCAAGAATCCCGTCAATAAAACCGACAACTTTTTTTTTTGACGGGATTCTCGCCCGTGTGTACAGGGCTTTAGTCTGTGTTGGCAATCCTGACCACAGGTAAGGGCTAAAACTTTGACATGGCTGGCTAAGGTATATACATGACAGAGGAATCCTCTTTTGTCTGTATGTGGCAAGAGGTTAAAGGGGGACTTTGTTAAATTTGAGAAAGAAAACACGAAGTCCATTCATGCTTTTTAATAATAAGGAATCCAGCGGGCAGACTGAAGACTGAGAGTTGGCACATAAAGATGCAGAACTGCAGGCTCTTGCAGTTCAAAGCGAAAAATAAATTGAAAGGAGGGCCAAACCTAATGGTGAAAGAGTCCAAGTTGTAATATGCTCAAGTAGAACATCCAACGTGTTTTGGGGGCAATTCACTCCCTTCATCAGAGCTTAAAAAACGTTATGAGAGCTGCCGCTGTCAATATTGAGGCACTCATCTCCCAAGATAATTAACTAGATCCAATGCTGATGTGTTTGGCTACTTGTTCCTTTGAGTCTTCCTCTTAAGTCCTTTATAATGTTTCTAAACCCTGATGAAGAGAAGTAACTTGGCCCCTGAAATGTGTTGGCTGTTCTATTCAATCCTATTACAAATCATTAAAGCAACTTGGACTTTCGCCAATTAGTTGGCACTCCTCTTATATTTTTGGCTTGCTTGTATCTAAGCTGTCTCACCAGAGCCCAACAAGCTAGTTGAAGTATGAGGTTTCTTTTTTTAAATTTATTTTATTTAAACCATCTGTGCCCCAAAATTTACCTCCGAACAGGAAGTGAGGGTATATCCCCTTTACATTTTCATGAGAAGATTTCCCTTTTATTTCCTGTTCTGTTGACAACAATAGTAAATTGAATTTATGACGACTTGTTCCATGACAAGTGTGTGTATATATTATTATTATTATTATTATTATTATTATTATTATTTATATATATAAATATATATATATATATCTCATATATAATTTTGAACCCAAACCCTTTCCCCGCTCCATAAAAACGAAGCGTATTTTGGCTAGAAACTGCCCTTTAAATGAGTGGCCATCACACAACTCGGTGTTCCTAGTACTTGCATCCAAGTCCCAGCCAGGCTCTGGAGGCTGTAGATGTATTGCATTGTTCTGGTCTTCTTGTACCTACAGGAAATGTAAGGGCCTTTTTTGTTACTGTACAATAACCATATCTCTTCTGCTCTCGTCTCACGGAAAGGTCTGCGCAAAAAGAACCTTTCTCCAGGAGCGGTGGACTCCGATGTGCGCGGACTCACAGGAGTGGATTTGTTTGGGACCACCGACGCGGTGGTGAAACATGTTCTGGAGGTACTGTGCGTCCACCCTTCCTATGTGTGTATCGAACATCATATTGATAAAGCTGGGGGCACTGTAGAAGAACGAAGTGTGATATATTTTTGCTGTAGAATACAATAATTTTGGCAAATTTTGGTAAATATTGGCAAGTTTTTCAGTTGCGTGTAAAATGTTTTATGTATGACAGGCAATTATGTTGATAAAGTGCCAACAATTTACACAGCGATTTACATATTGTAGGCAAAGAACACTTTACAGGAGGTGTAGCCAAAGGCGACCTTCCAGCTGTCAGTTTTACAGTGCCTCATGGGACATGTAGTTCCAGAGCAGCTGGAGGGCCACATTTGCCCACCCCTGTTTTTAAACTAATATTCCATGTTTGTGATCACTTTGAATAGTTAATTTGGGCCAAACCAGAGATGCAAGGAATAGAATAATCAGAAAAGGGAAAGAGGACTGGGATCAGAAACAAGGGAAGCTGATAAGAGGCAGCAAGGTACTGGATACAGGGCAGGATCAGGCAGAATTTAGACTCCGGTTTAGTCAGCAATCATGTATTTGGCTATCAGGCAAAACACTGAAGCAAGAGGAAATGGTAGAGGAGGCACTAAATACCCTCCCAGCATCAGGTGAAAATAGTCAGAAAGGGGAACCAGGACTGGGATCAGGAACAAGGGGAGCAGGCAAGAGGCAGCAGGGTACTGGATACAGTGCAGGATTTAGACTGGTTTAGTCAGCAAGCATTTATCTGGCTATCCGGCAAAACACTGAAGCAAGAGGGACAAGTAGAGGAGGAACTAAATTCCCTCCCAGCATCAGATCAAAACAATAGTCAGGAAGGGGAACAAGGAGAGCAGGTAAGAGGCAGCAGGATTTAGACTCTGGTTTAGTCAGCAAGCATTTATCTGTCTATCGGGCAAAACACTGAAGTAAAAGGAACAAGTAGAGGAGGGATTAAATACCCTCCCAGCAGCCAGCATCAGGTGAAAACTATCTGCTGGGATACTCCTGCTGACGGACACCAGAACTACAACCTTCTGATCCAGAAACCGCAGTCCTGCCAACAGGTGATCCAGCTTGACAGCTTTTAAGAATAAAGAGACTGTACTGTTTCAATACAAGAGGGGTTAGGAGGGCCCAGCTCGTGAGAGCTTAGGATCTAAAGAGTATTTAGCTATTTGGATGGGTTGCCAAGTTAATAACTGTTTTTGTTCCTTCAACCCCAGGGTCACGATCGTGGTGTGAACTGGGCCGCCTTCCACCCTACCATGCCTCTCATTGTGTCGGGAGCTGATGACAGGCAGGTGAAGATCTGGAGAATGAACGGTAATTGACTTTTTATATCACTCGCAGCCTTTATTCATTAAGGAGTGCTTTTTATTAAGGGAAAACCATAGCGACCAATCAGATTTCACTCAGCTGGGGTCTGGCTAACACAGAGTGAACACTGAGTGGCTACTGATAGCAATGTTTTAGACAATTGGACATCTATTATGTATGTACTGGGGTGGATCTGTGTGATAGGGATGAGATTTAACACAGAGTCCTCTTTTGTGTTTTTTCCAGAGGTTGTCCCAGCCTGCGCAGGCCAGTACTCCATACATGGTGGTTTCTGCCTGCATGTGTTTGTTCCTGTCTGTGTGTGACTACCGTCCGTGCTCTGTAGTGTTCTGTGCAGCGTTGTTGTCTCTTCTCCAGCAGGCTGTTGTGATAAACCCAATAACCCCCCCCCCCCATAGTTCAAAGGAGGTCATGTTCCTGTCCTATCTCCTACCGGTGCCTCCTTTTAGCTGTGGTACCTTCTCCGTAACACTACTGAGGCTCTGTGCACTGCTGTGATCTTTGTGTGATAGACGGCCAGGCGATCAAGTGTCTGAACTCTATTCTTCCTTTTATATCTGCCTAGCAGCTTTGGCTTAAGATCTACTAGTATTAGTTTTTCCCATTGTACTTAACTTTGGAAATGCTGATGATTTGCTACTCACCCAAGTAGCTTCCTCGGTTCTTATGAGTGTTAGGAACATACCTCGGTATTTATAGCCAACATGGTAATCTCAGGCACCATGAAATGTTTAACTGCTTCCTGCTCTGCCATTTATGTTCATAAATGGCTGGTGCAGGACAAGCGTCCTGGGGAGGATGTAGGGGAGGATGTACCCGTATGTCCTCGTATGTCCTCCCAGTACTGCGCCTCATGTGCACCCCCAGAGGCACGCATCGGCACAATCTTTTGGCCACTGTGCTAGTGGACACAGCAGATCCCCCCGATCCAAGTACCGATCGGCTGTGCTCCTCCTTGGCACCATGTGATCACTGTGACCAATCACAGCGATCACATGTCCAGTATTACAAATGGCTGCTATTCTTTCAGCCATCAAGAAATACTGTGATTGGTCACAGCAATCACATGGTACAGGACCAAGCACTGCTTACCATGTGACAGCTGTAGCCAAATGCAGCTATTGCAGGAGTCCTCAAGGGCTGTATGAATGCAGCTGAGAATTGTCTGAAAGGAGATAATTGTCCAATCTGAAAGTTTGTAAAAGAGATTTTACTCTCCCTGGTTTAATTTGAATAACTACCCTTTCTCACCTGGTCTGCTGGAGTGGGGTGAAATGATATACCTGCTCAATAAATCCAGCATTGTCCTGTTGTTGTCATCTCCCGGGGTCAGGTGCCGTCATCTCCTTTGTGACGTCATTTGGAGGCCGGCTGTCTCTTCTGGGTCTTAGCAGCTGGCCTTCTGATGATGCTGCACTGTGCATGCACAGCCGGTTGTTACACAGCCCCAAAGCCTTCTGGGCTCCGTAATGTGGGCATCTCAGGAGGCTTGGGGTGGGGGAGCATGTCATTCTTAGCCAGAAAGGCAAAAAAAAAAAAAAGGGCTGTCAATCAGCTGAAGGTCCCTCCCCTGTTACCATTTTTCTCTTGGTGTCAGGGAGAATTCGTCAGAAGTGATTTATGCTGATAGCCAAGAAAGGAGAAAAGTGGACAGAAATGACACTTGGTGCTCTAGACTGAGACAAGTGCACACTATATGGGGATATGCTTTGTTCATATTTCATGTCTGAGGTTTACAACCACTTCAAGGTTTAAAAAAAAACGTTTAGGCTTTACAACCACTTAAGAATGCAGAGAACGCTGGGAGCTATGCAGGCACTGCCAGTGGCAGCTGGTGGGCTTTTCTTCTGGGAGGGCGGCAAACAACCATCATTACCCTCCGCGCGGCATTGATGCACCCCCCCCCCCAGCGCCGCACCAGGGGTGGCCGCTGGGGGCTTGCGGCACTGTGAGCCAGCCGCCCCCCCCGGAGGTCCGGCACTTACTATGCAGCGGGCTGTGTCGTCCTCCTTCTCTCCTGCTGTGCCCTCCTTTTCTCTCCCCTTCCACAGCGCTAGGCATCCAATAGGATCGCTTGGTGCTTTAGCCAATTGGGAATCAGGTCTCACTGACCTGCCTCCTGATTGGTGGGGAGTAACTGTAGTGTGCAAATAGCGAAAATGTATTTGCTATAGTCACACAATTGCTCCCCAAGCCCTCCCTATTTTGAAGCCTCTGGCTCTAATCAGGTGCTTCAAAAAACACACCTCCGCCATAGAAATTCATGTACCCAGCGTCCTGAAAGGGGCGGGGGGGGGGGGGCGCCCATGCGGCCAAAATGCACAGGCTGCCACACATTAGCACGTGATAGGTAGGAACTTCTAACCACAAATGATCTCAAGGACTTTGAAGCTTTGTGTGGACCCGACACGAGGTGCACTTGGTTTCTTCTACTTTAATTCTCATTACATGGCTGAAAGTCTCCAGGTAGAGATGTTTAAAACTGAGTTGTGGCTACAAATACTGGGGTAAGTTGCTGACACTTGTTAGCGTGGAAGAAGCTGCTTGAGAAATAAAACATCCCAAAACATTATAGAACCAATCCGGTTGAATATAACCGACTTCTACTAGATATGCCATGACCTGGACGAATGAGAACCTTCAGACGCTTTTTGATTATGATTCCCCAGCGCTTGCTTTTTCTTGATTGACAGCCAAGGAACTTCTGTTTTCTGGCCTTATATGTGAGGTGTGCAGTGCGAGCCTTCAGCTAACCCACAATCTGTACAACTAAAGCAGGCCATACACGGTCGAATTTCAAACGAATGTTCTTTTCAAAATCAGAAAGTTCTTTTTTTTTTTTTTTTTTTGTGATCCGATGCCGCCACCATTGATTTTCGAAATTCGGCCGACCGAGCCTTCAATTTCACCTCATGTTGCTACAGAAAAGAATTTTCGTGGTTGGGAATCTTCTTTTCTTTCCGGGAATTTTCTTTTCTTGAACATGTGCATTCCTTTTTTGTATTACATTTCTCGCACGATTCTCCCATCATTGATTAGAAAATCGTTAGTTTTAAAAAAAAATTACCAACCTGTTACTCAAATTTGATTGCCGCACGGAAATCGGCTGTTGCTGCAGCCCACTAATGGTGCGAAACTCGAACGAAAATTCTTAGATAAGATTTTCGAAAAGAAAATTCTTTCGAAATTTGACTTGTGTATGGCCGGCATTAACCTGGTAAATGAGTTGCCCCATGTGAGGGACAGTTTTTACCCACACAGGCAGTCCTATTGGTGTCAGTTGGGATGCAGTGGTTGCACAGGCACAGCTGCTGCTGCTCTCAATTAGGTTGATTTACTAAAACTGGAGAGTCCAAAATCTGGAGCAGCTGTGCAATGGGTAGCCAATCGGGTTCTAACTTCAGCGTGGTCAATTAAAGACCCCTTTCACACTGAGGGCGTATTGCAGCCGTTATAGCGTTAAAAATAGCGCCTGCAATCTGCCCTTAAACAACTGCTCCAGTGTGAAAGCCTGAGGGCTTTCACACTGGAGCGTTGCGCTAGCAGGACGGTAAAAAAAGTCCTGCTAGCCGCATCTTTGGAGCGGTGAAGGAGCGGTGTGTTTACCGCTCCTGCCCATTGAAATCAATGGGACAGCGTGGCTATACCGCCCGCAATGCGCTGCTTCAGCAGCGTATTGCGGGCGGTTTTAACCCTTGGTCGCTAGCAGGGGTTAAAAGCGTCCCGCTAGCGTCCGAAATGTGCCGCAAATCCGCCCATAGCGTCGGCGGTAAAAATAGCGGCGTTTTACCGCCGACGCTATGGGCGGCTCAGTGTGAAAAGGGGTCAAAGTGTTACTAAACCCAGGAGCTTGCATTCACTAAAATCTGGTCTCCCACAATTTCTGTATTTTTAGTAAAATATAAACTGCTAAATTATGTTTTCTCATCAGCAGTATATAGCAGTCTTGTGACTTCTATCAGTGTCTGTCTGGTTAAAGCTTGTAGGAAGAGTTGTCATACTGCATTGGCTGTCCTATTAGGATTCAGGACCCCTCTCTGGACAGTGCTGATTGGCCCTGTGCTGATCACATGCACTCTCCCAAGAGAGAAAAAAAAAAAACTCAGTCTTTAGCAATATACAGCAAACTAAGCATGTGCAGCCTGACTCCAGTAACTCTGTCTTATCCGGACATGTTATGGAGTCGGTGGAAGAAGGGGAGGATCAGAGAAGACAGGATCAAGCAGCCTTTTTACACAATGCGGAGGATTAACCCCTCAGGTTCCACAGTAAGTCTAACAAGTTAGGGTTGCACCGATACCCCTATTTTTAACCTCCCTGGCGGTATGATTATTTCAGATTTTAGGTGCTGAAAGCTGTACCATTATTTTGCATGGAAATTTGGCGTTTTTATATTGTAGGCCTGTAATTCTTAGGAATAACTCACCTAAATCTGTCCAAACCAGAGTCTAGTAGACATCCCGGGTATGAAAGTTTGAAACACAAAATCATAAATTATAATATAAATAACTAAATAATTATAACAAATAATAATATAATAACAATAAAAATGATTCAATAATGTAATCAAATCAAAAACACTGAAATTTGCTCAGTTGCAGAATTGTCGCTGTCATTAGATTTAGTGTTTGATGACGAATTTCCCCACAAATCGCTATTGCTCAATTCTGCGAGTGATTCTAATTTATTATCACTGTTTTCTAGCTGGTCTAAAACAACTTTTGACATAAAGGGACCCTTTTTGGTTGCTATGGACAATCTCCAGTTTCCAGGCAGAAAAAAATGTATTTATAATATAAAAGTGCATGCAGGACACTGGACAGACCACTAGGGACAAATGGGATGTGTAATTATTTTATACTGTATGTGTGTTGTGTGTTTTTCACTTTTTGAATTTGGCGCCGTGCTCCGTCCCCAGTGCGTCGCAACGCTCGCAGGGAACGGAACTCGACACTGTGAATCGAGTGAGGAGACGGCTCGCAGACGCAGCAGGGAGACATCGCAGGATCCAGGGGACAAGGTAAGTTACTTTCCCTGGATACTGCGATGCAATCCCGAGTCTGGCTCGGGGTTACCGCTTTCGGTAGTAAAAACTCACCCCGAGCCAGACTCAGGAATACCGCCAGGGAGGTTAAGCCCGAGTACAAGTACCGATATTATTTTTAAAGTGCTTGCTGATACCGATTACTGATACTTTTTTTTTTTTTTATGTCATGTGGCACTAATATGCAGCACTGATGACGCGTGGACTGTCAGTAGTGTGTTTTTTTTTTATTTTATTATTTTTTACAATGCTTTCTTTTTTAGGGGGTGTGTTTACGATGCTTTTATAAACTGAACACAGTTTGCAATGCTCAGTTATGAATGGACAGAGGCCGTGATCACTGACTCTGTTCCTTCGGAAAAGGAATGAGCCGGTAAATGACAGATTTACCGGCTCCTTCCTCCGCTCTCCATCCTGACAGATCGAGAACAAAGGGGGCGAAGGAGGGGGACCAGTACGGAGCACAGAGGAGGCAGTGTTGCCAACCTACCAGATTGAAATTTACTGACACAACACCCAAAATTGACTGGCAGAGCCAAGTTTTTACTGCCAGTTCCAAAGGTTGCAAAATTGCAGTTTTAAGTGCAAATTCCAGTATTTAGGCTACAAATAAGTACAATATGCAATTAGTAATATGATTTAAGGCAAAAAGCATATTTCTTATTTTATTTTTGATATAGTAAGTAGCTAAGGAACAGGACTCAGGAGAGCAATACATTAGAATGGGCGATGCACTCGTGAAACTGTCTCTCACAGTGATACTGACAGCAGTGTGCAGCAGCACAGATGATGTCACACTGACACGACACATCCCCTACTGAGTGAGTCTCTCTCTCCATGCCAGGTGGTCCCTTCAGTCCAAACAGCACTGACAGTCCAGCTCCTGGCTTGCCTTAGTCCCATCCTGCAGACCCACACATGAGGCTCCGTTCGGCTCCCTTGCACCATGACATCACAAGACACCGCCTCCATCAGACCCCCCCCCCCGAACACACTAGCAGGCACTTGGATGGTCTCAGCCGGCTGCGGACCCGAGCTGCATATGTACACTTCCGAGCATCACAGCCATATTTTTTACTGGCAACCTTTTTCCCTTACTGCCATTTACTGGGAGGAGAAAAGTGCCCATTTTTTACAGGCTGCCAGTAAAAGTAATGGCGGTTGGCAACACTGGGAGGAGGACTGGAGGAGGATACGGGGACAGTCAGGGGTGATCGGTGCGGCGGTGGGGGGAGATATAAGCACCTTTTCCCTGTAAAGATTTCAATAAAGCAGCTGAAAGCCGCAGGAGGGAGAGGAGAAGTGACTGTCAGCTGCTTTTATTAAAATCTATACAGGGGAATTGGTGCTTGTAACTCCTCCCACCACCGCACCGATCACCTCTGACTGTCCAGGTATCGGATCAAGCATTGGAGCATTTGTCCGAGTACAAGTACCAAGTACTCAGGGAAAATGCTCGGTATCGGTGCACCCCTAGTAACAAGCATGCTTTACTGCATATACAGACTGATTTTACTGTTGTAGGTTTAGTAACGCTTTAAGCTTTGACAAAATAAAAAACCTGGAAGCTGATTTGGCTACGTGAATCCTTCAGTTTTTAGTAAATCAACCCCAATGTGTCTTCTGTGCGGGTGCTCTAACCTGTATGCGCCCAGCAATAAGAAACAGCAATGGGACCTCTTTCCTCCCGATGCACAGAACACCTGGTCATCCCTGTGTGGCTACAAGCGGCCTGTAGAAAGGATTAAGGGCTAGCCCATCCAAATCCATTTTTTTTCTGATTCTCTGGTAGACCTGTAATATCTAAGCAGTGCATTTTGTAGTCTGTACATCAAGATTAATGACTGTTTTCCCTCCCCCTATGGGCTGCATCCCTCCACCTGGCAGCAGATGCTCAGTTTTAGCTTGGCGTCTCCTTTAGAAGTCAATTTTCCTTTTTTCCCTGACCTTAGAACAGATTTTCTGACCTTATGTATTAAATTAGAAGTACTGTATATACTTGAGTTATAAGCCGAGGACCAAATTTTACCACAAAAAAAATGGGAAAACGTATTGACTCGAGTATAAGCCTAGGGTGTCCATCTGCATGCCTCACTGTGTCCATGCCTCACTGTGTCCAATCTCCCTACCTGATCTCCGGCGCTGTGTGACTAGACTGACGTTTAACATAGGAGTCTATGGAAGGGGTGCCCGGGTTTGAAAAATCGGTGCTCCCCGGCGTAGGTCCCCCCCGACAACAAACTTTGTACACTTGTAGAGGAAGAGTGGGTCTACATGTGTGCCAAGTTTGGGGTCCAGGGGACCTACGGCTGGCCGGGATCAGGCGCACAAATTTGAAGATGGACACAGACTCGAGTATAAGCCGAGGGGGGCATTTTCAGCAAAAAAAACTGCTGAAAAACTCGGCTTATACTCGAGTATATACAGTAGATTTTCTCTGCTGCTGTGAAGGAACACAGATCTAAGCACTCGCATTGCCGTCTGAGCGGGATTCCTATTGTGTGTGTGTGTGTGTAAGATAGTGGAAGGGTGGTGATTGTATTTAGGACTCCCTGGTCAGTATCGCCCGCCCCCCCCCCCCCCCCCCATATCCCCGTCCTATCCTTTTTAATGCGGAAGTTTAATCCGCTTACGCTTTGCCTTCCCTGTTTGTTCCTCCCACCCCTCCCCCCACCAACCTTCTAATAAGATGTTTAAATAAAATCTTTCTGTTTTACATAAATAATTTGTATTTATTTTTTTATACATGGGGTCTCTGTGCTCCTCTATGCAATACAAGGCTGGTGGGAGGGGCTGACAGTGCTGTACAAAGCTTCCATCACAGCATCCTGCTTCACTACTCCCCTCCAGAGCCTTCAGCCCTGATACAATCAGTGGGAGGAGTTATGCAAATATAAAAAACGCCTTGGTGGGTGCCGGTTTGGGGGAGTGGGCGTTCCTAGGCAGGCTGTATTTGCATGCGGACCTACCCCTAGCTAACACTCACAGCACTAGTATTGGCTTAGTGTGGCTATTATCTTTTTCTGAACTACAGCTGCTAACGTTCCCGATTTCTTATTTTCATCCCCCACACCCAGGGTGTAGTTTATTGTCATTATTTTTTTATGTTTTTTAATCAATGACAGAGCAGTTTGCATGGCTGCAGCAGGTGTGCAGGCCTGGAAGCTCAGAGGCAGAGATGTCGCCACCATAAACCTTGATAGACTGTAGGAACTGTTATCGCTTCTCGGCCTTTTGACTAAGGACAAGTTTAGTATCTGTTTTTATCAGTTGCCAGAGGAGTCGCTGTGCATTCCGGAAGGGCAGTTTCAGTAGGGACTATGTCGGTGCTGCCCGACTGATACTTGGGGCCGACCAATGGTCGATTCTGAGCCGTCCGGAAGGGTGTTCCTGGTGAGGATTGGTGCTGTATTTGGTCTGGGCTTTTCCGGCCTTCTGGCTGGTATTGGTGCGGTCGCTGTTCCTGTCGGCGTCCAGTGGAGGAGCTGGCATCGCCCTGTTGAGGGGCGGGGTGGTGTAATGCAAACCTGCCGGATTGATGGGGGGCCTGGAAGGGCTAGTACCGGTGGAGGCCATTCAGTATCCGGCGGCTCTCCCTGAGAAAACCTAGAAGGGCTCTCTATCTGGCAGGGACGGAGGGCTGCACTGGTCTGGCTGAGGGTGGGATTGGAAAAGAAAGCCTATGGTGTATGTGTCCCTGGAGTGGCAGTTCAGGGGTGCCTTACAATCGCTGTGAGTGAGGTTTTGGCTGGGACCGAAGGAATTTAGCACAAAGGTCACCTTTCACTCTCCTCTCCACTTCCTTCTCCCCCACTTTCTTTTTATACCTTTTTTTGTTTGTCACCTTTTTTTTATTTTGTGTTTTGTACAGGTTTTTGCACGTGTGACTGGTAGCGTGTAGGTCCTCGGGCCTGCCCTGAAAGTCTTGGGAGGTGGTGGACATGGCCTTCTGGCTTGGTTCGCTCTCTCATGGGGTCTCCCTTCGGGGGAGCCCCACCTAGTACTTGGGTGGGTCTGTTTCGGCAGACCCTCCAGAGAATGGGATGGACCCTAGTGTAAAGTACCCCAGTCCCCGTCTGGAGCCTAACGCCCCGGGGGATCAGGGCAAGGCCCTCTGATTTTAGAGGGTTTTGTGTACACCCGCCTGCATGTTTTTATGTCGCCTCTTTATGTGTGTGCACATTTTTTTGGGCACCGGGTGGAGTTTTTGAGTGTGTTTCACACGCCGTGGGCTTTCAAAAAAAATCTGTTCTTAGTTGCCAAGAGGAGGCGCTGTGTTACTGCCCCGACTATGGTGGAGGTTGGGGTGGTGGCTATGCAAATTCTCTGGTGTAATGGTACCTAGATGGTTTGTATTGGGTCGAACCCAGTCCGGAGCATTCTAATGAACTTGGAGGCCGGCGGTAGGTTCCCCAGAGAAAGCCGGAAGGGTACCCCTGGTGAGGATGGAAAGGCACTGCGTCTGGCTGAAGGCCGAGTCCCGAAGTAAGCCTGTGGTGCATGTGCCACTCCAGGGGTTCCATAATCTCACTGGGAGTGAGGGTCACTTTGAGTTATGGCACCAAGGTCACTGCACCATCACACTGTTTTCACACCTGCCTCTTGGGCTGGGCCTTTTGGCTAGGACCAGAGGAGTCTTTGTTCCTGGTCGGAAGGCCGACCATTGTTTCACAGAATGGCACTTATGCACTTTCTCCACTTTCCTTTTCCCCACCTTTTATGTTGTTTGTTGTGTCTGTCACTTTGTTTTTCTTTTTGTTGATGGGTTTGTACACTTTTCACGTTTTAATTAGTAGGGTGTAGGTCCTCGGGCCTGCCCTGAGCGACTTGGGAGGGGGTGGACATGGCCTTCTGGCTTGGTTTGCCCTCTCTCATGGGGGTCTTCCTTCGGGGGAGCCCCATCTAGTACTTGGGGTGGTCTGTTTTGGCAGACCTCCCGGAGAACTGGGGTCCGTCTGGTTTTGGCCAGACGGACCATGCGAAAGTACCCCAGTTCTGGAGCCTAACGTTCCGGGGGATCAGGGCAAAGGTCCCTTTCTTTTGGAGGAGGACCATATGTACACCCTGTGCACTTTTGGTGTCTCAGCTTTTTGGTGTGCTTGTGCATTCCATGAGTGTGCGCAATTTCAAAGCGTGACATGTTAGGTATCTATTCACTCGGCGTAACATCATCTTTCACATAATACAAAAAAATTGGGTTAACTTTTTTTTTTTTTTTAATTCATGAAAGCGGATTTTTTCCCCAAAGTTTGCGTTTAAAAGACCGCTGCACAATTACCGTGTGACATAAAATATTGCAACTATCACCATTTTATTCTCTAGGGTCCCTGCTAAAAAAAAATATATATGTGTGTGTGTGTGTGTGTGTGTGTGTATGTGTGTATGTATATATATATATATATATATATATATATATATATGTATGTGTTTTGGGGGTTCTAAGGCCCCTTTCACTCTGGAGCGGTTTGCAGGCGCTATTGCGCTAAAAATAGCGCCTGCAAACCGACCCTAAACAGCGGCTGCTGTTTCTCCAGTGTGAAAGCCCGAGGGCTTTCACACTGGAGCGGTGCGCTAGCAGGACCACTCCAAAAGTCCTGCTAGCAGCATCTTTGGAGCGGTGAGATCAGCGGTGTGTGTTACCGCTCCTCCACCGCTCCTTCCCATTGAAAGCAATGGGAAACCGAGGCTATACCGCCAGCAATGCGCCTCTGCATCCCCTCTATTCAAACACAGTGGGGGATGGGGTAGGAGATAGCAAGTCCAGCTTTTTTTTCTCACTCTGTCAGAAAATGTAAAAGAAAAATAAGTTGTGGCTGAAATGGAAAGTTTTAAACCATCTGACGTCTGTTAATCTTTTCCCCCGTCCACAGAATCCAAGGCCTGGGAAGTGGACACTTGCCGTGGACATTACAACAATGTCTCCTGCGCCGTCTTCCACCCCCGACAGGAGCTGATCCTGAGCAACTCCGAAGATAAGAGCATCCGCGTCTGGGATATGTCCAAGAGGTGAGGGGGGGGGGGGCACCGACTCCTATGTTGGGCCCAGTAAGAATTCCAAGTATGGATATTTTTTACATTGTTACAACTTTGACCAATGTACTTGTGTATATATCATGCCTGTGGGGATCCTAGGCGGGAGACCTGACTTTATTTTCTTCTGGAGTTCAGTAACACCTACAGGTCTTGCCCCTCCCCCATCCTGTGATTGGAGGTGGTGAATAGTGAAGCTGCAAGACTGATGCTCCTAGCTCTGTCACTCTGCTCTCTCCTCTGATCAACATGCTCCTTGTTAACACATGAGCACTGAAACACTGCTGATTGGATCCTTGTGCTGCTTTTTCTACCTCTAGTCTGAGCTCCTCTGTACAGGGGCTGCAAGAGACCTATACCAGGTCAAACTCGGGTATCATTTTGCATCTTTTTTTATTTATTTTTTATCTGCCTGCAGTTTTTTTTTTTTTTTTTTTTTGGATGGGGGTTTGTGTCCCTTTTTTATTGGTTGAACTAGATCCACTTGTGTCTTTTTTCAACCAGACTATGATACTAAAGGAAATAAAAAAAAAAAAAACAGGTCATACTTACCCGCTCTATGCAATACAGAGCAGCCCCGATCCTCCCCTTCTCGGGTCCCCCACAAGCACTCCCGGCTCTGCAAACCGCTGCAGGTGTCAATACATTGTTAATGACGCCCCCCCAGATCGATTCACAGATCGCAGTGCGAACTGTGAACTCGCACAGGCATCGAATCGCATGGATGAGAACACCCATACGATCCGATTCTAGTGCGGGGGGAAAAAACAAGTCCCTGCACCTTTTTTCTGTGCGAATCCAATGCGAGTTCAGCCTTACAACTGTATGGCTGAACTCGCATTGCTGAGACACCCCTGCGTTGCGGGTGCGAATCACATGCAATGTCAGAGATCGCACTCCGGCATTATAGTAAAGCTGGGTACCGGAGATCTTGCTATAATACCGGAGAATATTTTTTAATACGTCATGCTTATTTTGTAATCTGTCATGCCTTTTTTTTCTTTCTTATTTTTGTTTTTTTGTACTTGTTTGTGATCTGTCTTTTTTAATAGCGGAGGTCCAGCTTTTAAAAAATTTTTTTGGAAAAGTCCGCAGCTACAAACACTGTAGCTGCTGACTTTTAATAAGCACACTTACCTGTCCTACTCGCCCACGATTCCGGCCGCCCTGAGGCCGATCCGTCAATCGTAGCAGGTCCCAGCGCCGCTATCCTCACTAAGGGAAACAGGCAGTGGAGCCTTGCGGCTTCACTGCCCGTTTCCTACTGCGCGAGTCGCGCGGCGCTTTGTGAATTGGGTGGCTGACTTCTGGGAGACGCACGGTTCCCAGAAGTCAGCGCGCTCCATTCCCCAGAAGACAACGAGGACCGAGGAGCACCGCGGAAAAGGAAGGGGCAGGTTAGGATGATCTGCCTAGTAACAGCCATTTCTTGTAACATTTTTTCAAATGTTTTTGAGCCTTTTTGGCTATCCTTCTTCTTCTTCTTTTTTTATTTTTTTTTATTTGGGTGGACCTCCCACTTTAATCATTTTACGTTTAAATGAACGATTGATTTTATGTACCAACAATAAATATTTTTTCTTATTCATGTGTGGTTGTTGCCCTTAAAGTCCCAATCGGGGGGTTCTCTTTTTTTTGCTCCACGGTCCAGCGATGCGGCCGCCTGGAGCGTCGTTCCTCTCCCCCCCCCTCCGCCGGCGCCTCCATTCACTCTGTGGGCACCCGGCTGTGACAGCTTTCGGCTTTAACGGCCGGGCACGCACTGCGCATGCGCGAGCGGCGCTGCGCTCCCTGCGTGGACAGGCAAGCTCCTGGGACCTGTCGCGCGTCCCAGGAGATCGTCTAGAGCAGGGGTGTCAAATTCAATTTCATTGTGGATCGCATCAGCATTATGATTGCCCTCAAAAGGGCCGGTTGTATCTGTAAGATTAGATGTCCAGCGCATCCCCTCCCCTTACATTAGATGTCAAGGGCTACCCCACCATCAGAAGTTGAGTCCCCCACTCTCCCTTACATCACAGTGCACCCCCCTCTTTTCTTATGCTGCTGCTGGGAAGAAGCTGGATGCATTGCTTGAAAGCAGAAAGTAAGGGTCTGGGGTAGGATCAGAGGCTGCAGGAGAGGTGCGAGGGCCACATGAAATGGCCTGGAGGGCCAGATTTGGCCCGCGGGCTTTGTGTTTGACACCTATGGTCTAGAGGGAGGGGGCCGCCTAAGGTGACCATCTGACTTTTTAAGGTGACAGGAGGAGTCGCCGAGGCGGTCTCTGGGTGGAAGGAGGAAGTGGGACAGGAAGTCCCACTCCTACGAAGCCCCCACTCCCCCCCCCCCCCCCCCCCAAAAAAAATGACATGCCAAACATGGCATGTAAGGGGATGAGGAGTGCTTAAAGCGGAAGTTCCACTTTTGGGTGGAACTCTGCTTTAATAGATGGAAAGATAACATTATTGAGGGTCCGCTTTAATGTAGAATTCCAGTTTACAGCTAACTAGCCTTAAAACTGTCCCCTTCCTAACACCTCTGTTTACTAACCTATGTAGGAAAGATGTATTTACTTACCTATAATAAAGGGGACAGGAATTATTACAAATTAAGGGATGGAGGTATCTGACCCATTGCCTCTTTAAAGTCCCACCCTACCCATTTTCCCCCTCTCCCCTTTTGTATATACTTACCTATTTTCAGCCCGCTCTGGTCACATGATCTCCCCCGTGTCAGCCAGAGGCGCTGCAGGGGAGAGGAGGGAGCGCTATTAAAGCCTGGAGCAGTGACCTCACCCATAGGCTTCAATGGGCCATCCGTTGTCGCCACTCCCTCCTCTCCCCTGTAGGTGCCACTGGCTTGACACAGGGAAGCCGGGTCACATGACCAGACCGAAGTAGCCTGAAAATAGGTAAATATATATGTATTTCTTACAGAGGTTATTCAACATGGTTGTTAGGAGAGGGGGAGGGGAGCGTTTTTAAGACTGGAATTCTACTTTTTAACTTCAGCTTACAAATTACAAGGACCTCTATCTCTGCAGATTCTCACCTTTCCCAGCCGTGGGGTTACTTTTGAGTTCACCTTTTTATCACTGTTTTTATCTCTTGTAGAACCGGAGTCCAGACCTTCCGCCGAGACCACGATCGCTTCTGGGTTCTGGCTGCTCACCCCAACCTCAACCTTTTTGCAGCAGGTAAAGATTTATCCATCTTGTCCATGATCAGGAAAACGCTTGCCTTTTGAAACTCCTAACCTATTACCTTTTTCACCGTGACACCACCAACCTCAAATGGTTGGTGGTGTCACCGTGCTCCGGCACAGTGTTAGAAATCCATCTTTATTTGCCCCTTGGCAGTAAAGGGCAGAGTGAGAGTTTTATGGCAAAGTGGAGTTTTCGGGAAGATGTTTGACAGATAACAATGCTCACCTCAAAAGAGATGAATAGATTTGCACATACCTTTTTGCTGGTTGGGGACACACATGCACAGTGCACTGTAGCATGTGGGACTGGCGTGTCACAGCCTAGATTTGGAGCTGGAATTTGGCACTTAAAGCGGAGTTCTGCCTGCAAAAAAAATAAAGTTTTTCAGCTGCTAACTGTTAAAATAAGGACACTTACCTGTCCAGGGCGCCCGAGATGTCCTCACCCGAAGCCGACCCATTCCTAGGCATCTTAAGAGAATCGGACTGTTTTCCTACTGCGCAAGCGCGAATCGCGCTGCGAGTTCTGAGTGGTCCCTGCTGTCTTCTGGGACCTGTGTGTCTCCCAGAAAACAGCGGGGGGGGGGGGAGGACATGGCGTAGATCGCCGTAGATACCATAGAGATCTTTCACCAGAAGTGGGAACAAATACCTGGATTAGACAGGTATCTGCCTCCCCCTGAAAGGTGCAAAATCTGACACCAGAGGGGGGGGACCGGATAAGTGGAAGTTCACTTTTTGGGTGGAACTCAGGGGAGGCTGTGGGACTGGAGGAAGCGGGCGAGGGACACCATCCTCCCTTAGTTGAGGATTGCGTAAGTGACAGCGGCTACCGATTTCTATAAATCAATACTCGCTCCACACCACCCCCCCCCCCCCCCAGCGAGCGAATCAGCAGGACTTCACTTTTTGAACTTATGAAGTTCCTCCTTAAGTAGTGAGCATGACGGTTTCATTGACTTTTGATTAAATAAACAAATATTGATGCGCTGAACACCAACCAAATTATTGTGCACTTGTGACAGGGTTCAAACAACTCTCCTTGCTGAGAGTGGATAATCTTACAGTAAAGTAATCTTCAATAAAATATCTTCAATAAAAAACATAAAAATCCCCCCCACACCACACGTACTGTGTATATAGATCCAAATAGCATGGATTCCAATGTGGGCTATAGTGCTTTATATTGCGTGTCCCCAGTCCATATAGATCACTGATCAATATAATGCAAAAAACATCACCATCTGCACCGTAATGATTTTAGACAGTACTTGCTCCTAGATCAGACTCCTCCTTACAAGCTCAAATTTTCAGGATAATCCCATACACATAAAAGAAAAAGAAAAGGAAACAGATCATAGCGCAATAAGCCTCTGCAAGACACAACCTGTCACAGCCGTGGCCCGCACTCACATAACCTCCGGGATCATCAGCGTGTGCTCAGCTCAGTAGTTCCTGTGTTCCTCAAACAGACTGCCGATGCGAGCTTCACTTAGGCTCCTCCCCCTACGCGTTACGTCACTGACACGTGACTTAATCATGGGTCATTGACTTTTGAGCCTTGCAGTATTTGCTGCCCCGCTCAAAAGTTGTTGGCGGGCACCTTTGTCTTCCTGCTTTGGGGGTTATTTTAGTTGTGCTTTGTTTTAGCATTGATCGGTTCACTTTAACCTTCATGATAACTGCTTCATTAATGCCCAGTGGGCCTGTTGAGGCTCCTATAGACCAGTCTAGATATGCCCTTCTACTAAGACTTGGTTTTCCCTAACCTTGTTGTGATTTCCACCTCCAGGACATGACGGAGGAATGATTGTGTTCAAGTTGGAACGGGAAAGGCCAGCCTACGCCGTCCACGGGAACATCCTGTACTACGTAAAGGACCGCTTCCTCCGCCAACTGGATTTCAACAGCTCTAAGGATGTGGCAGTCATGCAGCTCAGAAGGTGAGATGGAAATAATGGGGTATGCTTTAAGGGGGTAGGCAACCTTAGCACTCCAGCTGTGGTGAAACTACAGATCCCATCATGCCTCTGCCTCTAGGAGTCATGCCTGTGATGGTCAGGGTCTTGCAATGTCTCGTGGGACTTGTAGTTTCACCACAGCTGGAGGGGGCCGAGGTTGCCTACCCCTGCTTTTAAGGGCATTTCCAATCCAAAACTGATATGAAAATTGTAAATGCAAAGAGCGACATGGAGATTTGGACAACTTTTTAATGGCTGCAACAGGAGGGTGGAGCCTGGGACCCTTGTGCAGAGCGATTTTGTTCAGAGGCCCCAAGGTGTAGAAGGACCCTGTTTTTATATTTTTTATATATATATATATATATATATATATATCAGTGATGGCGAACCTTGGCACCCCAGATGTTTTGGAACTAAATTTCCCATGATGCTCCTGCACTCTGCAGTGTAGCTGAGCATCATGGGAAATGGTAGTTCCAAAACATCTGGGGTGCCAAGGTTCGCCATCACTGATATATCTATACATACACCGTATATATATGTATGTATGTATATATATGTGTGTGTGTGTGTGTGTGTGTGTGTATATAATATATAAACTTATTGGGGCCGAAACAACTAATCGATTATGAAATTAATCGATTATAAAAATGGTAATCGGTTAATCGGCCAGTAACATAATATGGTTAAAAAATAACTAAAATGAGCCCTTTATAGTACAAAAAGAGCAAATTGCTACTGTAAATATTACTTTCACTGTCCCACAGTAAAAAAATTAACCCCTTACAGTAGCGATTATTTGCTCTTTTTGTACTAAATTTCGTTTTTTTTAACACCAATATGTTACTAAACATCTCAGGCCTGGGTCACACCTCCTTCTTTTTTTTTTTTGTGCTTTTTGCAGAAATGCACTACAGTTCATTTACATGGTTTCCTATGCGACACGTTTCACATCCAGGATTTTTTCAGCTGCTGTATATTTGCGAAGGACTTTTTTTAACGCAAAACATTGCTATTTTAAATTTTTTTGTTCAATATAAATGGGAGGAAAGCATGTAATGCGTATTTGCGGCAATTTGTGTTTTTTAATCGTCCCAACGACAAATTGGCCAAAAAAAATGAAAAATGCAAATCGCAGCAAAATTACCTATTATTTTTTTTTTTATAAGGTTATTAACCGATTAATCGAAACAATAATCGGCAAACTAATCGATTATGAAAATAATCGTTAGTTGCAGCCCTAATAAATATATATATAAAAAAAAAAATCTTTAAAGTTTTAAAATGTACAAAACGTATATAAAATGCAAAAAAAAAAAAAAACAAAGTCATAATTTTACATACAGTTAAAGAGGAAGTAAACCCTGATGGGTTTTACTTCCTCTTTGTTTCCCTGCAAAGGTAAAGCATAATGGGCTACTGTGCATCGCATAGTAGCCCATTATGTGTCACTTACCTGTAGGAGAAGCCCGCGATGTCCCCGTCTTCCTCGCTAGTAGCGAGCGTCCATCTTCACCCCTCTTCTTCCGGGGTCCGCGAACTCCGGCTCTGTGACTGGCCGGAGGCGTGTGACGTCACTCCCGCGCATGCGTGCGGGAGCCGCCACTTACGGCATAACCCCATTCATAAAACGGCACGCTCAGTGCGCCTGCGCCGTTGTCTACGGTGCGCATGCGCCGTAGACATCAGTACAGTCTTTTTTGCAAATATCTCCTAAATCAGGGATAAGCAATTAGTGGACCTCCAGCTGTTGCAAAACTACAAGTCCCATCATGCCTCTGCCTCTGGGTGTCATGCTTGTGGCTGTCAGTCTTGCTATGCCTCATGGGACTTGTAGTTCTGCAACAGCTGGAGGTCCTCTAATTGCATATCCCTGCCCTAAATCGTGTAGGTCAAGGAGATATTGCAAGCACCTACAGGTAAGCCTTAATCTAGGCTTACCTGTAGGTGAAAGTTCTACCTGAGGGTTTACAACCACTTTTAAATATTAACGAAGACCGTGAGCCATATCAGTATTGTAGGATCCATCAGGGTTCCCCTAAGCCAAAAAAACCCTGGACAAAACCACTCCTCCTACAAGGAGAGATTAGGGGATCTGTGCTTATTCAAGAACCATCTTAACTGAGTTCTCAAAGGCAAGCAAAATAAAGATGACCAGAAATATTAGAAAAATAACTGTAAACTATAGTTCACACAACAGAAACTTTCTGTTCACACCGGACTCGACACTTAATTATTGACAGCAACCAAAGGGTTGCTATCGGTGGAATTGTTGGTTTGCTCGGATCAATTGTTCAAATTGAGGATCATCCAGGGCTAGTAAGGGTCCTGTGTTTTCTGTAGTGCCAGCCTTCAGTCCCCTGACCTGTCAACTGCTTAGACACAACCATAAGGGCCGTGTCACACCAGAAATCTCCATATTAGCAATGGGATCCAAAGGAAAAGACTTGCTGCACTCCAAGGAAACTGCAAGTGCTGGTACTGCTGCTATTCATTTAAACATCCTGAACAGAGAGTGCCCCCCCCCCCCTCTATTCCTCTGACACATATCACCTACAAGCCTACTTCTGCAAATAAGCCCCTAGCCTTGTGAATGAAACCTTTCAGAGGAAGTGCAGGTCCCAGGCAGGGCTCTCTCTGTTCATGTTGTCAGGATGAATAAAATTATTGGCATTTTAATTGTCTTTGTAGTGCAGCCAGTCTTTCCCTTTTGGATTTGTGCAGTGTATGAAGCATAGGACGAGCCTTTTGCTGGTGTTCAGTACCCATGAGGGTGACACGATTCAGTGCTTGTGATCAGAGAACCCCATCCTTTTAGCAATGCACTGGTGGCAACTCACCAGTATTAGGATTGGTAAGTGGGCACTTGTCTGCTGTTACAGCATCGCTCCCTCAATGGGCAATCCGCACGCATTTGCTCTATCCCTGATCGCAACAGAGATTCTGAGCAGTTTTGGGGGGGGGGGGGGTGGGGTGAGGCTGTCAGTGATTCTGTTGCTAGTGAGCTGGAAACACTTCAGGAGCCGACTTCCACTATTGCACACACCAAAAGAACTGACTTGATTCAAATCGGGGATCCCACGAGTCTGACTTCAGCTTGGCACATTTTGCTTTTGGGTTTGATTTTTTTTTTTTTTTTTCCTTTTTATTATTATTATTATTATTATTAATATTAATATTAGTATTTAATTTTTTTGTTTTATATATATATATACAGTGGCTCCAAGTTCCCAGTGTTCAACATGTCCTATAACCCAGCTGAAAACGCTGTACTGCTCTGCACGGTAAGAACAATAATTGCATCACATTTATAATGCTACCTGAGAGGTTTATTGTCCATAATCACAAATTCTCCAAATAGTGAAAATATACCTAACTAAGCATATACAGAGTACAGCGTTCTCTTTGGCTACCTACTGTGCTAGTATTAAAAAATAACAAAAATGTTAGGGTTGCACCGATAGCGGATTTTTATCGACGAGTACTCCTTTTGTATGGGCTCAAATCGCACCGCAAAGGTATCCGTTTTGGATATTGGAGCATTTTCACAAATACGGCCCCTAACACTCTTAAAGCGGCTGACTTTTACACCTACGGCGATTCACGCAGCCGTGCCAACCTGCCGCAGTTAAGCATATTTATATATACTGCCAGTATCACAACTGCAAGCCAGGCTAATTTTGCCTTATTTTAGGCACACACTAATCTTCCCATGTGGCCCAGATTCCCCCTGCTGATAATTCACCAAATCCCCTTAATGGGGTTAAAAAAAAAAAAATTGTAAAAATAATTCTAAAATAAAAAACTACTGACGCCGTCCGCTGCCCTACTGACGCCGTCCGCTGCCCTACTGACGCCGTCCGCTGCCCTACTGACGCCGTCCGCTGCCCTACTGACGCCATCCTCTAAATATAATATATATTACACACACACACGTGTTTGAGCTTTGGGGTGCACACCCTAATGCAATAGGCTGCGCACACCTATGGCAGGCACACTAACGCGTTTTGGACATTCTGTGCTGAAATTCATGGTTGTTTTTGGCAGAAGGAGCACACAGGGGTGACCTCACTGGTGTTACGACCCTAAAGCCTCGTACACACGGTCGGACTTCCATCTGACTTTTCTGTGGTTTTTTGTCCGAATGGAGTTGGTTGGGAACACCCATAGCATACACACGCTCGGACTTTTCTGCAAACTTTCTTCAAACTTCTTACAACATTGCGTGTTTTTTCTGCTCTTTACTGCCACCCTTTGGTCAACTTCTGCTATTGTTGGTTGATTTTAACATTAGTTGTTTTGTCCATCGGACTAAAGTCCGATGGTTATCTGTACACACGGTCGGACTTTGCTCCATCGGACTTTTGTTGGGCAAAAGTTTGTCCGTTTGCAGACCCAACTTTTGTCCGATGAAATCCAAAACCAAATGAAAAAAGTTTGTCCGATGGAGCATACACACGGTCGGATTGTTGGTCCAACTTGCTCAAAACGAAGTTTGTTGGGCAAAAGTCTGACCGTGTGTACGGGGCTTAACTTAAAGCAATAGTAGAGAGTAATTAGGTGTCCCGGGAGCCCCACATCAAGTCAAGACCTGCTGTATGATGGAGAATGGCAGTCTCTGCCTGGATTCCCCACCAGGCCACGCCACCACCAGCACGTTTCACTCTGCCCACAGGAGTTTACTCATGGGGATGGCCACAAGAGTGACTAAAACATGCATACAATAATTTCAGCATGTAAAAGAGTTCACATATATGTATGTATTTATTGTAGCTTCACATTTATTTGATTCAGAAATAAAAAAAGATGTTGTGGGTTTTGTGTTGTATTTGATCTGTTGCCTTGTTACAGAGGGCCAGCAACCTGGAGAACAGCACTTATGACCTGTACACCATCCCCAAGGACTCAGACTCTCAGAACCCTGATGGTAAGAGGTTGGCTATATGATTAAAGTGACCCTGTCATTCAGTATGACGTGAACTTGTTTGTAATACGCTGTGATCTGCACGCAGCTCCTGAAGGGAAACGCTCCTCTGGGCTGACCGCTGTCTGGGTGGCTCGCAATAGATTCGCCGTTCTGGATCGCATGCATTCCGTGAGTTAATTTCCTTTGTTCTGCTGCCCTCACTAATAAAGGGTTTATGTACGGATCCCCAAACATAATGAACTGGTTTATCTTTCACTTTCCCACAGATCCTTATTAAGAACCTGAAGAACGAGATCACTAAGAAAGTTCAGGTACCAAACTGCGATGAGATTTTCTACGCCGGCACTGGGAACCTGCTTCTCCGAGACGCTGACTCCATCACGCTGTTCGATGTGCAGCAGAAACGGTGAGAACTCTGGGGACCTGCCAATGGATTTTTACAATGACTATGTGTACAGTTTTTGAATATGAACAAGGCGATTCAAATTAAAGGATGTGCTTTAGATTGTCAAGGAAATGCATAAAAGCTGCAGAAATTTCAGCAATAAAATGGTGGGACCCTGAATATTGCTCAGGGGCCCCGCTCAGAAAACTGATCCTATGAGGTGGAAGCCGCTGAGTGGTTCTGTCCTAACCCAAGGCACACCACAGAGACTAAAAGATATCTCGACAGCCGCACACCTTTCCTGGTCATGCAATCAACAGATAAAAGCAGCCTCAGCTCGTTCCATCCAAGCCACACCAACGCGCTTCGTCCCGCCCGCAAGGGTTTCATCATAGACGTTCGTGATAAGCCCTCAGGGGCAGGGTGAAATGCATTGGGGACTTGGCTTGGATGGAATTAGCTGAGACTGCCTTTATCTGTTGATTGCATGACCAGGAATGGTGTGCGGCTTCCAGAAGATCTTTTCATCTCTGCAATAAAATGGACTTTGCGAGTGGAAATAGAGAGCAGCGGGTCTAGGGTTCCAAATTGTGAGTGGGCAAGCTCACAGATAAGATTCCTTGTGGTGTTTGCACATTTAATTTGGGCGGAGCATGGAGTAAATTAGGATCCGGGGACAGGTGGGGGCTTGGCCAATGCAATGAGAAGGCGCGTGGTAGCTGGGGACAGGTCGGGGGCTTGGCCAATGCAATGAGAAGGCACGTGGTAGCTGGGGACAGGTCGGGGGCTTGGCCACTGCAATGAGAAGGCACGTGGTAGCTGGGGACAGGTGGAGGCTTGGCCAATACAATGAGAAGGCATGTGGTAGCTGGGGACAGGTGGGGGGCTTGGCCACTGCAATGAGAAGGCACGTGGTAGGTGGGAGCTTGGTCATTGCAATGAGTAGATGGTACTTGGGAGCTGGGGGGGGGGACAGGTCAGGGCTTGGCCACTGGTGTGAGTTGAAGACCTGTGGGAGCTAGGTACTTGTGGGTATTTGGAGTAAACAAGATTTTGTAAGAGCAGCGGGATAGGCCTAGATGCAGACTTGGACATTGAAATTTGATGACAATGAGAAGAAATTGGTGGCATAAGCCCATTTGGTCCAGAATCTCTGGAATGGGAATCATGCAAACCAGAATAACATTCAGACGGCTGAGTTTAGCTGCTAGTTGCCCGCTGTTAATATCGTCTTTTATCTGTCTGCAGAACACTGTCTTCTGTGAAGATCGCTAAAGTCAAATATGTCATCTGGTCTTCTGACATGTCTCACGTGGCCCTGCTGGCTAAACATGGTGAGTATTCCATCGCTGGAATAAGACGATGGTAACCTGGTGTCAGGGCCGTTATTGGCTGCTGACATCTCTGCAGAATGTGATCTAATGTTTGGTTGTCCTCTGTTCTGTCCATTCACAGCAATCATGATCTGCAACAGAAAGCTGGAATCTCTGTGTAACATCCACGAGAACATTCGTGTGAAGAGCGGTGCGTGGGAGGAGAGCGGTGTCTTCATCTACACCACCAGCAACCACATCAAATACGCACTCACCACCGGGTAAGATACAAGGAGCAGTCTGACGTTTCCATAAGTTGGTGCTAAATCTAGTAGGTAATTAATGACTTGATGGAAATCTTTCACTTTGCCCATTCAGGGGATCGTTCATTTTGCGCATTCAAGGCAAGGTGACAGGTTCTCTTGTTAGAACACCATTGCTGATATTCCACTGACACTTTTTTGGGCTGTTGGGGCCCTGGGGCTAATTGCTGTGTAAGTTATGTGTTGGAGTATACGCAGAGCTAATGACCTTCTCTCTACCCCAGGGGTGCCCAACCAGTGGCACAGGGGCCACATCTGGCCCGCGGTGCCCTCTGATGTGGCCCGCGGTGCCCTCTGATGTGGCCCGCGGTGCCCTCTGATGTGGCCCGCGGTGCCCTCTGGTTTGGCCCGCGGTGCCCTCTGGTTTGGCCCGCGGTGCCCTCTGGTTTGGCCCGCGGTGCCCTCTGATGTGGCCCGCGGTGCCCTCTGATGTGGCCCGTGGTGCCCTCTGATGTGGCCCGCGACCTACTGTTTTGGTATGGCGGGTCGGCAAGCCCAGATCGGGTGTTGCCGACCCTCTATCCCAGAGCTGAGTTTTGTTGTGAATGAAGCTGCCGATAGAGGAAGCAAGTGGCTGTGGGGGGAGCAGAGCCACATAAGCTGTGGCTTCCTGTATAGCGCCGGTGTTCTGACGAGAAATGACCCCCGTCGAATAATGCCCACCCTTTACTGCGCAGCGCTTGCGCTCTACGGAGCCGCCGAAAGTCTCCGAACATGATCAGCTGTACACTGCGCCTGCGCACAGCAGACGTCTTTGTGCCACGCGCTCCTGATGCTCGTTCAACTCTGTAAGGGGCGGATATATTATTGATTGACGCGTGTGAGGGGCGGATGCCTACAGAAGAGGCCGTATTTTTATAATGATGGGCAGAGCTGATAAGATGGGGGTGGATTTCTCAATAAACTACACGTGTTTGCGGTGGGCGTGTTTACACAAATGAAGGGCGGGTTTCTTACCGGCTGTGCCCATCATTATAAAATACGGCCTCTTTTGTAGGCATCCGCCCCTCACACGCTTTAATCAATAATATATCCACCCCTTGCAGAGTTGCACGAGCATCGGGAGCGTGTGGCACAAAGTTGTCTGCTGTGCGCAGGCTCCGTGTACAGCTGATCATGTTCGGAGACTTTCGGCGGCTCCGTAGTGCACTGCGCTTGCGCAGTACAGGGTGGGCATTATTCGACGGGGGTCATTTCTCGTCACAACACCGGCTCCTGTCACAGGTGGAGTGATACCAAATGCACTCTGCTTGGGACAGCAACGGCCGGTGATACTAGAACGGAAGCCTGTTATTAAAGGCAAGTATAGTATTAAAATTAAAGTGTTATATATGGATGTATCTGCGGGTTACCTGCACTGTGCCATAGACTTCTGCGGGTTTGGTGCACTTTCAGAAAGTGCACTACACCTGCAGAAATATACTAGAAGTCTATGGCAAAGTGCAGCAAACCTGCAGGAAAGCCACAGGTGCACTGCGCTGCACCCACAGTGTGAGTAAACCACAGCACATCAGTGTGAAAGGGGCCTTAGGCCCCTTTCACATGAAGAGTCCAACCCAATCGGACCCGCCATATACCTCTATCGAGCGGCAGATGAATCTGTCCCCTTCCGTCTGGGCAGATCGGATGGTCCATAGAGTAGAGAGGGCTGTGTCCGTGTTTGCTCTGCATATGCAGTGTGGACATGGGCCCGTCATACTCTCGCTCATTGTGGCCCGCGACTGGTTGCCAAGTCGCTTAAAGCGGAGCTCCACCCTAAAGTGGAACTTCCGCTCATCGGAACCCTCCCCCCCTCCGGTGTCACAATTGACACCTTTCAGGGGGTGGGGGGTGCAGATACCTGTCTAAGACAGGTATTTGCACCCATTTCCGGGAGTCCTCTGCGGGAAGCACGTCACTTCCCGCAGAATACCCGTTGTGTTCTGGGAGAAACTCGGCTCCCAGAACACACAGGGACCAGTCAGAACGGCACAGCGCGACTCGCGCATGCGCCGTAGGGAACCGGGCAGTGAAGCCGCAAGGCTTCACTTCCTGGTTCCCTCACCGAGGATGGCGGTAGGGGCAGCAGAGTGACGAGCGATTGCTCGTCCTCTGCTGCGGACGTCGCTGGACTCCAGGACAGGTAAGTGTCCTAATATTAAAAAGTCAGCAGCTGCTGGCTTTTAATATAATTTTTTCGGCGGAGCTCCGCTTTAAGTGGCCCTCGCTCTTCAAAAGGTTGGGCACCCCTGCTCTACCCCCTTGGATTGGCAAGCTTAGGCCCAAGCACTGCATCCTAGGAGTAAGGTGATGCGGTCACGTGCTCTTCCATATCCGGGAATTCCTGGGATTTCCATAGACTTCAGCACATGACATGCAGAGCAGTGGGGGGAGCACTGCAAAGCCAAGGTGGGTGTTATAGCAAGAGAGTGGGCACAGTGACAGATCCTCTTTAAATACAGACCAGTTGTCTGTCCATACTATTTCTTCAGCTGTCCAACTTGCAGCGTATAAAAACGTCTTCTTTACATTGGTGTGTCATCTGATCTTATGTTTTCTTTTTAGTGATCACGGCATCATTCGTACTCTGGATCTGCCAATCTACATCACCCGTGTGAAGGGTAACAACGTTTACTGTCTGGACCGGGAATGTCGCCCGCGGGTCCTCACCATTGACCCCACGGAATTTAAGTTCAAAATGGCCCTGATTAACAGGAAATATGATGAGGTAGGGACCTAATGTGAGGTCACAGTGTGTGCAGCATTGTAGTTCCCTATCCACCCCCATTCCAAATATGTTCACCTTAAACTGCAACTCTACCCACAATATATCTCTGCCTTGGGTGGGATTGCAGGTCCCTATTCCATTTTTTTGGACTCTACAGCCTTAGCTTGGATATGATAGGCTAGATTTGACTTTGTCAAGTTTCTTGTTCCAGAAGCCCATTCGCTGCATTGCTTCTATGTAGAATCTTCTAGTGTTGATTTATTGCTTAAAGCGGATCTCCACCCACACCACCCCCTTTTTTTTCTTTCTTTTTTTTTTTAATCCCAGCATACCTTATTGCAGGTTTTGAACATTTCAGATGCCCTCCCAGCAGATCCAGCATTGTCCTGCAGAGTCCTCTAAGAATTCTGCCTCCGATTGGCCCCGCATCAGGAGGCCCAACACTAGGACCACCCCCTCCTCCTTTCTCAATGAAGGTCTATGCCAGATATTTGCCCTCCCAGCAAATCCAGCATTGTGCTGCAGGGTCCTCTCAGAATTCTGCCACCGCTTGGTCCCGCATTAGGAGGCCCAACACTAGGCCCACCCCCTCCTCCTTTCCCAATAATGGTCTATGCCAGATACTCCCCCCTTCCAAGCGGATCCAGCATTGTCCTGCAGGGTCCTCACAGAATTCTGGCCCCGCATCAGGAGGCCCAACACTAGGCCCACCCCCTCCTCTTTTCTCAATGAAGGTCTATGCCAGATACTCCCCCCTCCCAAGCGGATCCAGTATTGTCCTGCAGGGTCCTCTCAGAATTCTGCCTCCGCTTGGTCCCGCATCAAGATGCCCAACACTAGGCCGACCTCCTCTTCCTTTCTCAATGAAGGTCTATGCCAGATATTTGCCCTCCCAGCAAATCCAGCATTGTCCTGCAGAGTCCTCTCAGAATTCTGCCTCCGCTTGGCCCCGCATCAGGAGGCCTAACACTAGGCCCACCCCCTCCTCCTTTCTCAATGAAGGTCTATGCCAGATACTGCCCCTCCCAAGCGGATCCAGCATTGTCCTGCAGAATCCTCTCAGAATTCTGTACCTGCTCAGCCTTGCACCGCCATTTTCTGGCATGACCTCATCGGGAGGCCCACCGACTTTTCTGGGTTAAGGCGCCGGGCCTCACGATGATGCACCACTGCATTTTTATGTCAAGCCTTTTTTCTTTATTCTCACATTGTGATCCTGCCAGTAGCATGCTTTCTGCCTTAGGGTGACAACTCTCACTAACTGAGCTGTTGAGGAGCCTCTGGTTGTCACCTTTGGATATGCCATCCCCCGCTCTTCTCCTTAACATGGGGGGGGGTGTATTTCTGTAGTCCACAGAGAGAACTGGGCAAGATTAAGAAAACATCATTCAATGGTATGTTTAACAGACCAAAAGGGAGAAAATAATGAGAAGTACGTTGTTGAGGTATTCACTTTAACCACTTCCAGCCCAAGGACGTCCTATGTCCTCTTTGACTTTCAGTGGTGATATCTGAATGATGGGTGCAGCTGCAGGCATCATTCAGATATTGCCGTTTTCAGCCGGCAATTCTGTGCACCGTAAGAACGATCATAGCGGCAGTTCAGCCGCTTGATCATTCTTGATCATTCTTACAGGCAACTGGATGGAACATCCCCCTCCAGCCGTTCTCCAGGCTCTTCTGTGCCATCGGGGACCCAGAGAAAGAATCCGCGGCCGCCGGATGAAGAGCTTAGAGTTTCCAGTGACCAGATGGTCACGAGTTGTCTCTATGACCGTCGGAGGCCCGGGTTCGACTTTATGACGTCGCATCCGGGCCGCGGATGTAAACAAAGCCGAGATCTCGGCTGGAAAGCATTGGATCGTTCATTTTTTATTTTTTATTTTTTTTGATCTGATGCTTTCCAGCCTGGAGGAGAGATGTGGGGTCTTATAGACCCCACATCTCTTCATAAAAAGGATCTGTCACACATATTCCTATTGCAAGAGATGTTTATATTCCTTGTAATAGAAATAAAAGTGATCAAAAAAAAATTTTAGTAAAATAAACAATAAAAAAATAAAATAATTTAAAGAGCCCCCGTCCCCGGTAGCTCACGCACAGAAGCAAACGCATACGCAAGTCCCACCCACATATGTAAACGGCGTTAAAACCACACGTGAGGTATCGCCGTGTGCGTTAGAGCGAGAACAATAATTTGAGCCCAAGACTCTAAACTGGTAACCTGTAAAAAAAAATTAAAGCATCGCCTATGGAGTTTTTTAAGTACCGAAGTTTGGCACCATTTCACGAGTGTGCGCAATTTTAAAGTGTGACATGTTTGGTATCTATTTACTCGGCGTAACATCATCTTTCACATTATACAAAAAAATTGGGCTAACTGTTTTTTGTTTTTTTTTTAATTCATGAAACCGTTTTTTTTTTTTTTTTATCCCAAAAAGAAAACGCGTTTTCAAAATTGTTGCGGAATTACCGTGTGACATAAAAAGTTGCAATGACCGCCATTTTATTCCCTAGGGGGTCTCTGCTAAAAAAAAAATATATATGTTTGGGGGGTTCTGAGTAATTTTCTAGAAAAAAAAATTATGATTTTTACATGTAGGAGAGGAGTGCAAGAATAGGCCTGATAGAAGAATGGAAGCAGACATTTGTCTTGACTTGTGACTTTTTTCTTTAGAGATTTCTTAATTTTTTTTATTTTTTTGCTACTCACCAGATCACCTGAAACAAGTACTATATTAAGGCAATTCACAGCCCACAGACTTTTACTGTACTGAAGCCAGGATTAGAATATTCTCCCATGTTTATTTTGACAGGTTCTCTTTAACCACTTAAGCCCCGGACCAATACGCAGCATAAAGACCAGGCCCCTTTTTGCGATTCTGCACTGCGTCGCTTTAACTGACAATTGCGCGGTCATGCCACGTGGCTCACAAACAAAATTGACGTCCTTTTTTTCCCACAAATAGATCTTTCTTTTGGTGGTATTTGATCACCTCTGCGGTTTTTATTTTTTGCGCTATAAACAAAAACAGAGCGACAATTTTGGAAAAAATGCAACATTTTTTTACTTTTTGCTATAATAAATATCCCCCAAAAATATATAAAAAAAAATTTTTTTTCCTCAGTTTAGGCCGATACGTATTCTTCTACATATTTTTGGTAAAATAAATCGCAATCAGCGTTTATTGATCGGTTTGCGCAAAAGTTATAGCATTTACAAAATAGGGGGTAGTTTAATGGCATTTTTATAAAAATATATTTATTTTTTTCTAGTAATGGCGGTGAACAGCGATTTTTTTTTTTTTTTCCCCGAGATTGCGACATTATGGTGGAGACATCGGACACTTTTGACATGTTTTTGGGACCATTGTCATTTTTACAGCGATCAGTGCAATAAAAATGCACTGGTTACTGTAAAAAAATGGCAGTGAAGGGGTTAACCACTAGGGGCGCTGAAGGGGTTAAGTGTGCCTAGGGGAGTGATTACTACTGTGTGGGGGCGTGGCTACGAGTGACACGTGACCGATCTCCGCTCTAATTACACAGAGCGGAGATTGGTGACAGTGTCAGTAGGCGAGCGGGGAGATGTTGTGTTTACACTAACATCTCCCCGCGCCATGCCTTTGTGAGACGATCGCGGTGATACCCGCGGCGATCGAGTCTGCGGGACCCGCGGTCCGACTCACGGGGAAGGTAGGGGGGGGTCGCGAGCGCGCGACCCCGACGTCGAGAGCGCGCGACCCCGACGTCGAGCAGTTAAAGGGGACGTACAGGTACGTGATTGTGCCTGTAAGAGCCATTCTGCCGACGTATATCTACAGTGGCTGGTCCTTAAGTGGTTAAAACGGTCAATCTCTGATTTGCTGGCAGTAGTGCTCAGCTTAGAGTGCGCTTTGGCTCCCTCTGCTGTCTTCCGTAGTAGTTGCACACTATGCCACTTCCTCTCTTCATGAATGTTATTTCTGGTGGAGCTGAGCACTTATCCACCATTTTTTTTTTTTTCCACCCCTGTTAGGTGCTGCACATGGTGAGAAACGCCAAGCTGGTAGGACAGTCGATCATTGCCTACTTACAGAAAAAGGGTTACCCTGAGGTGGCATTGCACTTTGTGAAAGACGAGAAGACACGATTTAGCCTGGCTCTGGAGTGCGGGAATATTGAGGTTTGTTGACTTGTCCCAAGTCCTCTTCTTTTTACCCAGACCTTAAGGCCCCTTTCACACTGGGGCGGGAGGTGCGCTGGCGGTCTAGCGCTGCCATACCGTCGGAATTGCGGTGGTATTGGACCGCTAGCTGTGCGGTTTTAACCCCCGCTAGCGGCCGAAAAAGGGTAAATACCGTCGGCAATGCGCCTCTGCAGAGGCGCATTGCCGGCGGTATAGCCGCGGTTTCCCATTGCTTTTAATGGGAAGGAGCGGTAAACACACCGCTCCTCTCACCACTCCAAAGATGCTGCTAGCAGGACTTTTGGAGCGGTGCTGCTAGCGCATCCGCTAGGGTCGGTTTGCAGGCGCTATTTTCAGCACAATAGCAACTGCCCCAGTCTGAAAGGGGCCTAAATGTTTGTGTTCTGTAAGACCCGTGTGCACTTTCACACCTGAAGCCGAATGTGGTTTGAGTTTGCCTTTTAGATGCTCTTGATGTAGCTTGTCAGTGCAAATGCATTTGCATGTTTTCTGTGGTTTCTTCTAGGGCTGGGCGATTTTTGGGCAAAAAAAATCTGCGATTTTTAAAAAAAAAACACGATTCACGATTCGAATCAAGTTTTTTTTTTTTTTTTTTTTGATGGACCCCGCGCCGGTAGGTGTTTTTAGGCGAAGCCGCGGCTTCGGCCTAGTCCACCGCGATCCTGGGAAAAGGCCACGGACTAGGCCGAAGCCGTGGCCTCGCCTAAAACATCCTGCCCGTAGCTCGCCGCGGCTTCGACCTAGTCCGCGGCGTCTGGCCTCGCGACCTTTTCCCAGGATCGCAGCGAGCTGCAGGCAGGATTTTTTAGGTGAGGCCACGGCTTCGGCCTAGTCCGCGGAGCGCCGGTTCTATGGGAAAAAAAAAATCGATTCGGTCAAAATCTGAATCGATTTGCCCTTGCAACTCGATTCAGATTTTAAATCGATTTTTTTTCCCCAGCCCTAGTTTCTTCTTGTGTTTTTGTCCATGAAGTCCAGATTAAAATGTTTGCTTCAAAGGGGATTAGTATTGTGGAAGCTGTGCCCCCCCCCCAAAAAGGCAAGCATAGGGTAAATGACTAATAACCAGTATTGACTGTAGACCCTTTAGCAGCTGTTCTATTTTCTTATTACTGACTTACCATGCCTTGTTCTGAACTGTGTCCTTGTGTGCAAACAGCCATCTTGTTAGAGGAACATGACTTTGCTTCCTCATGTCAGTGGTCAGGGGGGCTGTTGCTGGTGGGGTGTAATGGTCAAGAACCAACAGGAGAGGTGAAGGAAGCACAGATCCGCAGAATGGAAGAAACCGGGAGAAACTTGCAGTGCAGGTCCTCCGGTACGGTTTCTCCATCCAGCAAGGAGAACAGTGAGCAGCTTAGAAGTGACCTCATCTAATGACTAGTGGGGTAATGATTGAGACAGAGCAAGCACAGATCCACAGACTGGATGAAGCAAAAGCAAGGAGATCTTTTAACTGCAGGTCCTTAGGTACAGCTTCCCCTCCAGCAAGGAGAACAGTGAGCAGAACTCCAATCCTGGTGAGCCTAGTGGTCAGAAGAACATGGCTTCTCTTCCTCATGTCCGTGGTACCACCCTGTTGCCTGGTGGGGTATTGGTCAAGCGCCAGCAGGAGAAGTTGAGGAAGCACAGATACGCAGAACAGATGATGCAGAAACAGGGAGATCCTTGCACTGCAGGTTCTCAGGTACAGCTTCCCCTCCACCAAGGAGAACAATGAGCAGCATCGTAGTGACATCACCAAATATCACTCCAAACCTGGAAAAACTATTGGTCAGAGGCAAGAGGGCCTAAGATGATCTCCTGTAGAGGTATAACTATGAGGTTACATAGCAGGAGTGCCTAGGCACAAGAAGTGCACTGATATTTTTCAGGAGAAATTCAAGACAAAGATAAATCTTTCAGGGTTCTGCTTATGCACAATAAACATTTCTAGATGTTCTCTAAAACAATGGTCTCTAAACTTCCACCTGGGGGCCAGATGCGCGGCCCTTTACTTGTTTTTTCCCACCCTTGGGGCAATATTTCATTCTCTGACGCCAACAATGGGGCACGATGCCTCCCAATGACGCCAACAATGGGGCACGATGCCTCCCAATGACGCCAACAATGGGGCACGATGCCCCCCAATGACGCCAACAATGGGGCACGATGCCCCCCAATGACGCCAGCAATGGGGCACGATGCCTCCCCAATGACGCCAGCAATGGGGCACGATGCCTCCCCAATGACGCCAGCAATGGGGCACGATGCCTCCCCAATGACGCCAGCAATGGGGCACGATGCCTCCCCAATGACGCCAGCAATGGGGCACGATGCCTCCCCAATGACGCCAGCAATGGGGCACGATGCCTCCCCAATGACGCCAGCAATGGGGCACGATGCCTCCCCAATGACGCCAGCAATGGGGCACGATGCCTCCCCAATGACGCCAGCAATGCCGCCAACAAATGGGGGCACAATTGCTCCCAATGACACCAACAGTGGGGCATTGTTAACTCCCACTGAGGCCGGGACATTTTCTACCTCCAATGGCCACAGTCTGGCCCCCCTAAAGTCTAAAGGACAGTATACCGGTCCTTTGTTTAGAAAGTTTGGAGACCCCTGCTCTAAAAGATAGCAGATCTTCACCTTTGAATTTCAGGTTCATTTATTTGCGCCTCGCTGCTTATACCCCTGTCTTCCATTTACCCCACAATCACCACCCTGGTTGCCCATTTGATCTGGTGACACAACGCCTAGGGTTTTTAATCCCTGCGGCCAGGCAATTGGTTGTTCAGGCAATCAGTGCATCAGTGCATCATGGGGATAAAGAAGAGAATCACACGTTCCCCTTACCAGGTATGTCACTTTCCTCTGACCTCTGCTCAGGGCATCAGAGAAGCGAAGAAAAGAGTGTAAGCAGTGGACAGAGCAGTCGGCTACCATGCATGGGAAAAGCATAGGTTCACTTTACCGGCCTGATAGTGCAATCTAGTGCCCTCAAGCTGCTTCATATACAGTTTTTACATTTTAGCACAAGCCACCTTATTTGATTTTAGCAGTTTCCTGTTCATCTATGGGTAGTGTGAACCTCCCCCCAGGTACAGAATCTGTAATAACCGCTTCTCTCCACACACCAGATTGCTTTAGAAGCCTCAAAGGCTCTGGATGACAAGAGCTGCTGGGAGAAGCTGGGCGAGGTGGCTCTGCTGCAGGGCAACCATCAGATCGTGGAGATGTGCTACCAGCGCACCAAGAATTTCGATAAGCTCGCCTTCCTTTACCTCATCACCGGGAACCTGGAGAAACTGCGAAAGATGATGAAGATCGGTAAGAGATGCAGACCACATAGACGATCAGATCAGCTCCTGACTTCATATTTTAGACACCTTTTTAGTGGGCAATCTAGAGCAGGCTTCTTAAACTGGCGGCCCTCCAGCTGTTGCAAAACTACAAGTCCCATGAGGCATTGCAGTGCTGACAGTTACAAGCATGACTCCCACAGACAGAGGTATGATGGGACTTGTAGTTTTGCAACAGCTGGAGGGCTGCCAGTTTTGAGACCCCTGATCTAGAGGATTAATAAGGGTCTTTGTTACACAGGAAGCTCTGAATAATCTGCAGTTTTCTTGATGTTTTGTATTGGGGCTCGTTCACATGGGGCGCTTTAGTGCAGGCCCCACGCAGGTTCGTGTTCCCCATGCATGGGGATGCACAGGTGTTGCGTGCTTCGCCGTCCCATTCATCTCTATTGGGACACGCAGCTGCATGCATACGGATGCTGTGCCCTAATATGACATGTGGGTGCAGGTCACTAAGCCCATTGATTTAACAGTTTGAAAAAAAAAAACAGTTACATTCCCAGCATGCCAGATATGCCAAACTGTCAAACCATCCAATGGCTGGTGTCATAACTGATCACGTGTGCAGCACCATGGCAGTTGCAGATGAAACACAGGCCAAGATGGCCGCTTCCTTGGCCGTAAGACACCTTTCACACTCGGGCCGCTGCACTTTAGCGTTGTTTAACCACTTCCCATCCGGGCCAATTCTGGCACTTCGCTCCTACATGTAAAAATCATAATTTCTTTCTCGTACATCACGGGACACAGAGCGGCATAGTCATTACTATGTGGGTTATATAGTTTACCTTCAGGTGCTGGCACTGGCAACTTCCAAACCAGAAGTACCCTCCCCTATATAAGCCCCTCCCATCCGGGAGCGCCTCAGTTTTTTGCCAGTGTCTAAGGTGTTGGCCAAGAAGTAACATGTGTTTTTCAATGAGCTTGCGTACAGGTTCTTTTGGGCCTCAGTAAGCTATTCCGGATCCGACCAAAAAAGCTTCATAGCTAAACGGTCGGTACCCGGGCCTTGCAGAGAAGAGCAAGGTTTTGCCTGTAATGCTTCTCTTAGGAGAGCTGGACCCTGGGATCCAGAGCTCTGGTCATACCCACGACCAAGATGTTTTCTGTGCAGGGTGCTATACAGGTCCAGGGGAGTGGAATCCTTGGGAACCCGGTCCCTGAAGGTTTAATTACAATGCCTGCCGTGATAGGTGAAGTTTGGGCTTCTGTGGACCAAACAGTCCTGCGGCGGGGAAAAGGTAAGTGGGGGCCCCTCAGGAACTTGGTTCTATTGAGGGGACCCCCAAGCCTAATATGTCTTTCTGCCTGTTACCTAACGGTATTCCCGCTAAATATCTGTGCATGCCTGTAACTACTAAAAAATTTAATAATTTTAATAGTGGTCAAGAAAAAAAAAAAAATATATATATATATATATATATAGACTGCGGTACCTGTGTTAATCCACTAGAGGCCGCTGTGGAACGTTTCTTGTCATTTGGACTTTTTTCTTTTCATCAGAGCAAGTCCAGGCAGATGGTGAGTTCTCTTGTGGGAAACTGCTTCCTCTGCCATGTTGCAATGTTCATCCATCCCCCGGCCTGCGGCAAACATGGCCCTGTCTCCTGTCCTTAGTTTCCCTTTTCAAAAAAGAGCGCCGAAGGCGCACGTGCCCGCGCGCGTGCACGCGCCTCTCTATATAGAGGTGAGTGGAAAAGGGGGCGGAGCTTGGTGGATGACGCTCTGTGCGCGCCGCAGCGCTTCTGCGCATGTGCGGGCGTCCCAGCATGTTAAAAGGCACAATTATGTGTTGTGAGCTGGCTATGGTGCAGAAACAGAGCTGGCAACATTTAAAGAAAGGCATACAGCAAGCGGTTGATGCAGGCATCCCCATAGAAAGGCACATTAGTAGACACCAACTGTTTATATAGCAGCATTTGTGCTAGACTATTGTCAGTAAGTGGTGTATTTCGGCTGGAATACCTCAGCTTTGGGCTTAGGAATATGCCGTCTAAAAACTCCGGGACTAAGAATCCCAGGAAGCATAGGGGGTCTCCATCGGGCTCTGAGGATCTTGGGCATGCTTCGGCTGCACCAATCTCCCCTGAAAAATCAGAGGTTAGTGACCGTAGAGCACCCTCAGGAGTACCTGGTACTGTGGCTGTCCTCAGTTCACCTGCTCCTGTGTATGTAACAGAGGAGGTTTTTTCCTCAGCTCTGGGAGGGTTGGAAGAGAGATTGACATTGATTGCTGCTTCCCTGTCAGAGGGAAAGCGCGCCCGATCTCCGTCTCCTCCCTCAGAGTACCTGTTAGCGGAGCAACAGTCCCATACAGGGATCGACCTACCTGAAGGGGATCAGGACGAGGTCGATTCTGTTGTAGAGGAATCAACAGTGGAAGAACCATTCTCAGCATCACATGCTGAAAGATTATGGGTTCAGTCCCTGACTAATATGGTCCGATCAGCATTTAAAATGCCCCTTGCAGAGCCATCATCCACTTCTGTCTCCTCGTTGGGGTCCCTAAAAGCCCCCCAGACTGTTTGTTCCTTTCCAATCCATCCTTTACTGGAAGGGCTCATTTACCAGGATTGGGAGCATCCTGATAAAATATTTACTCCTCCCAAGAGATTTCAGGTGGTCTATCCCATGGAGGATAAGTTCATCAAAAAATGGAAGGTCCCTACAGTGGACGCAGCCATCTCTTGTGTGAATAAATCACTGACATGTCCAGTAGATAATGTCCAAATGTTCAAGAACCCAATAGATAAAAAATTGGAGTCCTTATTAAAATCTGCTTTTGCTACAGCAGGCTTGGTGACACAACCAGCAGTGGCAGCTATTGGGGTCTGCCAAGCAGTGAAGGATCAGTTGAAACAGGTCTTAAGGGACTTGCCAGATCAGCAGGCTCTTGCCCTAGCTGATCTACCTAGAGCCTTATGCTTTGCGGTTGACGCTATAAAGGATTCAATCCATCAGGCCTCCCGCCTTACGCTGTCTGTAGTACATATGCGCAGGCTTCTGTGGCTCAAAAACTGGTCTGCTGAAGCTCCCTGTAAAAAATTGCTGGTCAGCTTCCCATTTCATGGTGAACGCTTATTCGGGGAAGACCTGGACAAATATATCCAGAGAATTTCCAGCGGTAAAAGTACACTCTTGCCGGTTAAAAACAGAGTTAGAGGTCCCTCTTTTAAGAGGCTTGCTTCTCCAGTCCCTAGGACATCGGCTGTGAAACAGTTCCGACGGCCTCCTCGGTCAAATCCCGGGGGTAAAAATCAGGGACAATCGCAGGGTAACAAGAAACCCTGGGTCAGGAGAGGTACAAAACCTCCCCCAAAGTCAAATGCATGAAGGGTTGCCCCCACTCAATCGGGTGGGGGGAAGACTTCAGTTGTTCGCAGAGACCTGGCGGGACACGATCAGAGACAGATGGGTGCTCTCCGCAGTAAGTCTGGGATACAAATTGGAGTTAAAAGACTCCCCTCCTTCCCATTTTATAAGGTCAAACGTGCCAAGGGATCCCCAGAAGAGAGGATCCCTCCTGTTGGCACTAGAACAATTATTGCTCCAAGCAGTAATTATAGAGGTTCCCCTGGAAGAATGGGGGTTCGGGTTTTACTCAAACCTCTTTACAGTCCCGAAGCCAAACGGGGACGTGAGGCCCATATTAAATCTAAAAGGGCTAAACAAATTCCTACATATCAGAACTTTCCGGATGGAGTCGATCCGATCGGTGGCCACTGCCCTACAAGGGGAGGAATGGTTAGCCTCGATCGACATCAAAGATGCTTATTTGCACATTCCCATCTTTCCAGTCCACCAAAAATGTCTACGCTTTGCAGTAGAAGGGCGCCATTTCCAGTTCAGAGCCTTACCCTTCGGTCTGGCCACAGCACCACGAGTGTTCACAAAAATTCTGGCCCCATTATTGGCCAATCTAAGAACACGAGGTGTAACGATAATGGCATATCTAGACGACTTGTTGCTGATAGACCACTCAGTGGAAAAACTAGAAGTGGTTGTTCACGAGACAATCGAGTATCTGGAATCTCACGGTTGGATTATCAACCGAGACAAGTCAGCCCTAAAACCAGTCAAAAGTCTGGAATACTTGGGGCTAAGGCTGGATTCAGACCAGAGAAAAATTTTCTTGCCTCAAGAAAAGGTGTCGTCTTTGAGAGATTTGATCCACCTAGTGGGTACAAAAAGACAGCCATCCATACGTCTGTGCATGAGGCTGCTGGGAAAAATGGTGGCATCATTCGAAGCAGTACCCTACGGTCAATTCCATTCAAGGAATTTGCAAAGGGCCATACTGTCAGCCTGGAACAAAAAAGTTCAGGCCCTAGACTTACCAATGTCCTTGTCCCCTTCCGTGCGCAAGAGCCTCCGTTGGTGGTTGGTTCCCCAGAATCTGGAAAAAGGGAAATCCTTCAGTCCGATTTCTTGGAAGGTGGTCACTACAGATGCCAGCCTTATAGGCTGGGGAGCAGTACTGGAGCAATGGTCCCTCCAGGGCAGGTGGTCGGATGCAGAAAAGGCCCTGCCCATCAATCTCTTAGAGATACGAGCAGCCCGGTATGCCCTAGTAGCATGGACATCCAAACTCCAAGGGGCCCCTGTCAGAATTCAATCAGACAATGCCACGGCAGTGGCATATATCAATCATCAGGGTGGCACCAGGAGTCGTGCAGCCCAGAGGGAAGTGAATTGCATCCTGAAATGGGCAGAAAGATATGTCCCAGCCATATCCGCAGTATTTATTCCAGGAGTGGAGAATTGGAAGGTGGACTTTCTAAGTCGCCAACAATTATGCCATGGGGAATGGTCCCTTCACCCCGAGGTTTTCCGGACAATATGTCAGCGGTGGGGAACACCGGATGTAGATCTGCTAGCATCCAGATTCAACGCAAAGGTGGACAGGTTTGTCTCTTGGACAAGGGATCCCCTAGCTTGCGGCTCGGATGCCCTAGTGTTCCCTTGGGATCAGTTCAAGCTGATATATGCATTCCCACCGCCACAATTGTTACCTCGATTACTCCGCAGAATCAGGGTAGAAAAGAAACCAGTGATTCTAGTGGCTCCAGCGTGGCCCCGAAGAGCATGGTACGCGGAGATTGTAAAAATGTCTGTGGGGAGTCCTTGGACCCTCCCACATCGTCCGGACCTGCTTTCGCAAGGACCGATATACCACCCTTCCTTACCAGCCCTAGGTTTGACGGCCTGGCTATTGAAGCCCACATTCTAAAAAAGAGAGGGCTCTCTAATTCTGTGGTATCTACCATGATCAATGCCAGGAAGCCGGTATCCAGGCAGATCTACTATAGAATCTGGAAGGCGTACATCGCCTGGTGTGAGGCCAAGAAATGGCATCCACGTAAGTACGTAATAGGGAGGATTTTGGACTTCCTACAATGGGCTGTAGATAGGAAGTTTGCCTTGAGTACTATCAAGGGTCAGATTTCGGCCTTGTCAATATTTTTTCAGAGGCCCTTGGCTTCACATTCACTAGTCAAAGCCTTTATACAAGGAGTGATGCGTATTAGCCCTCCGGTTAATATTCCCATATGTTCATGGGACTTAAACCTGGTTCTGTCGGTTCTACAGAAACAACTATTTGAACCATTACAGCATATCTCCCTGGTTCTTCTCACCAGGAAATTGATTTTTCTAGTAGCCATTTGTTCAGCTAAAAGAGTGTCGGATTTAGCCGCTATGTCCTGTAAAGAGCCATATCTGGTTATCCATAAGGACAGAGTAGTGTTACGTCCTCATCCAGCCTTTCTCCCTAAGGTGGTATCGAGGTTTCATTTGAACCAAGATGTGGTTCTTCCTTCTTTTTTCCCCAAACCTAGTTCGGTAGAGGAAAAGTTATTGCATTCTTTGGATGTAGTAAGAGCAGTTAAAGCTTATCTAAAGGCCACTGCTCAGATTCGCAGAACGGATACTTTGTTTATTCTGCCGGAAGGCCCCAGAAAGGGTCAGGCAGCGTCAAAATCTACTTTAGCCAAGTGGATTCGACAGGTCATAATACAAGCCTATGGCATGAGAAGGAGACCGCCTCCGTTCAAAGTTAGAGCGCACTCCACGAGAGCAGTTGGAACTTCATGGGCAGTGCATCACCAGGCCTCCCTGGCTCAAATCTGTAAGGCCGCAACATGGTCTTCAGTACACACGTTTACTAGGTTCTACCAGGTGGACGTTAGAAGTCAGGAGGATGTCGCCTTTGGGCGCAGTGTGTTGCAGGCCGCAAAAGATCCTCATGTCTGATAGCGCTCAGCTTATGTATGGTGTATCCCCCCCCTCATGTGGCATTGCTTTGGGACGTCCCATTAGTAATGACTATGTCGCTCTGTGTCCCGTGATGTACGAGAAAGAAAATAGGATTTTTATAACAGCTTACCTGTAAAATCCTTTTCTTGCCGTACATCACGGGACACAGAGCTCCCACCCCTCTTTTGGGGACACTTATTGCTTTGCTACAAAACTGAGGTGCTCCCGGATGGGAGGGGCTTATATAGGGGAGGGTACTTCCGGTTTGGAAGTTGCCAGTGCCAGCACCTGAAGGTAAACTATATAACCCACATAGTAATGACTATGCCGCTCTGTGTCCCGTGATGTACTCCAAGAAAAGGATTTTACAGGTAAGCTGTTATAAAAATCCTATTTTTCTCTTTTCGTCCATGGACGGACGCAGCTTCCTTATTCTTGACAGTAGGGTTATGTTCCTGTCTAATAGGAGAGGACTATGCAGACATGTTAGATTATTAAATACATGTAACGTTAACAGAGTTGAACAGCCCCGCCCAGGGGGCGGTCCCTCCGGTCATAACCCCACACCCTGCAGTCAGCAGCTCCCTTTGGGCCCAGAGTCCTGAAGAAATTTTTACCTTTTTATTATTTTTTTCTAAAGAATCTACTATCAACTGCTGGCTGGGCATGACAGGCAGGATAATATAGATCCTTGTAGTCCCCCCAGTCCGGCCATCGAGCGTGAGAAGACCTTGGCTACGTGCGGGGTCGGCCACGACATACCCCATGGCTCCAGGGGTGGCCGGTGAGCTATATGCTCCGGGGTTCACATATGACTGGGCTACTGCTGTCTAAGTCACAGTGAACCGGGCCGACAGCTACTCCATACTGCTATAGATATAGAGGGGGGAACGGGGGGGTCCCTGTCCTCAGAGGGGGGAACGGGGGGGTCCCTGTCCTCAGAGGGGGGAACGGGGGGGTCCCTGTCCTCAGAGGGGGGAACGGGGGGGTCCCTGTCCTCAGAGGGGTGAACGGGGGGGTCCCTGTCCTCAGAGGGGTGAACGGGGGGGTCCCTGTCCTCAGAGGGGTGAACGGGGGGGTCCCTGTCCTCAGAGGGGTGAACGGGGGGGTCCCTGTCCTCAGAGGGGTGAACGGGGGGGTCCCTGTCCTCAGAGGGGTGAACGGGGGGGTCCCTGTCCTCAGAGGGGGGAACGGGGGGGGTCCCTGTCAGAGGGGGGGAACGGGGGGGTCCCTGTCCTCAGAGGGGGGAACGGGGGGGTCCCTGTCCTCAGAGGGGGGAACGGGGGGGTCCCTGTCCTCAGGGGGGGTCCCTGTCCTCAGGGGGGGTCCCTGTCCTCAGGGGGGGTCCCTGTCCTCAGGGGGGGTCCCTGTCCTCAGGGGGGGTCCCTGTCCTCAGGGGGGGTCCCTGTCCTCAGGGGGGGTCCCTGTCCTCGGAAGATGGCGTGGGATATGGGATGGTCTCATTTACCATGACCAAGTCTGCAGGTCCCTCATTTATGGTCGTCTGGGCTCCCTCCAGGAGCACGGATGGGCGATCAGCTTATCCCCAGGGAGCACAGCTACGGCTTGATAATCTGGTTGCGTTTGCCGGGCGCAGTGGTTGCGTTTGCCGGGCGCAGTGGTTGCGTTTGCCGGGCGCAGTGGTTGCGTTTGCCGGGCGCAGTGGTTGCGTTTGCCTGGCTGCGTTTGCGTGGCTGCAGTGGCCGCGTTTGCGTGGCTGCGTTTGCCGGGCGCAGTGGCTGCGTTTGCCGGGCGCAGTGGCTGCGTTTGCCGGGCGCAGTGGTTGCGTTTGCCGGGCGCAGCGGTTGCGTGGCTGCAGTGGCTGCGTTTGCGTGGCTGCCGTGGCTGCGTTTGCGTGGCTGCAGTGGCTGCGTTTGCGTGGCTGCGTTTGCCGGGCGCCGTGGCTGCGTTTGCGTGGCTGCGTTTGCCGGGCGCCGTGGCTGCGTTTGCCGGGCGCAGCGGTTGCGTGGCTGCGTTTGCGTGGCTGCAGTGGCTGCGTTTGCGTGGCTGCAGTGGCTGCGTTTGCCGGGCGCCGTGGCTGCGTTTGCCGGGCGCCGTGGCTGCGTTTGCCGGGCGCCGTGGCTGCGTTTGCCGGGCGCCGTGGCTGCGTTTTGCGTGGCTGCGTTTGCCGGGCGCAGTGGCTGCGTTTTGCGTGGCTGCCTTTGCCAGGCGCAGTGGCTGCGTTTTGCGTGGCTGCGTTTGCCGGGCGCAGTGGCTGCGTTTTGCGTGGCTGCGTTTGCCGGGCGCAGTGGCTGCGTTTTGCGTGGCTGCGTTTGCCGGGCGCAGTGGCTGCGTTTTGCGTGGCTGCGTTTGCCGGGCGCAGTGGCTGCGTTTGCCGGGCACAGTGGTTGCGTTTGCCTGGCGCAGTGGCCGCGTTTGCGTGGTTGCGTTTGCCGGGCGCAGTGGTTGCGTTTGCCGGGCGCAGTGGTTGCGTTTGCCGGGCGCAGTGGCCGGGCGCAGTGGTTGCGTTTGCCAGGCGCAGTGGCCGGGCGCAGTGCCTGCGTTTGCCGGGCGCAGTGAGGCAGCGTATTTGATGGCAGAACAATGTACAGTACTGTACTTGGACTCCGTGCTATGCACGATGGCCGGGGCCCCGCCCCTCTCCAAGCTCCGCCCTATCACCTCCTCCCATCAACTCTCCGCCTCTGCAAGTTCCCTCGAGTCCAGAATTTTTCTCGACCATGGATAGACATCAGATTTGCGCATGCGGAGCGTGTTAGTGGGGTGGGCGGGGCTTTTGCTGACGTTGAAGCATCTCTCCGCCCGCCCGAGACCATAATGTTTCTCGAGCGCGGCTAGCTCCCGAGCATGCGCAGTGAGGTCCCGTGAAGTCGCGCGTTCGCAGTAAGGCCCACGCCGTCAGCTGTTTGAGTGACGGGGCCGCAGAGGAAGTGACGCGGCCGCGATCCTGCCTGGGTCGAGACTTTTTTTACAACACCGGCGCCATTTTTCTGTTGCCTGTTTTTTTTATCATTGTTTTCTCCATTGGCGGCCATTTTCTTGTGGTCCGCGCCCTTTTTTCTGAGGTGTCCGGCGGCCATTTTGGAGTGGGTTTTGGCCTCTAGCAGCTTACTACACAGCGGGAACGCCGCAATTCACCTCACAGAGCTTTTCCGTCACACGCTGTGTGCAGAAGGAGAGCGGGCAGCGGCGCTGAGCAGTCTCTTGCCTGGGTGGTGAATTCCCTGGGTAACCCCCCCTCCCCCGGTCAGTGCAGCAAGGAGGGTGGACATTATTTTACTTGACTTTGTCCCTAAGGGCTGTCAGTTGGCAACATGGAATCAGAAGCTGGCGTTTCTTCCCCAGACGTTCCAGTGGCAGCAACCGGTGCCCCTGCACCTGCGGTATCTCTGGACGCTTTGTCGGCGGTCCTGGAGTCCTATATTGCCAGGATGGAAGCGGCATGCGGGCTGAAGGGGGGTAAAAAGCGCCCATTCCCCCCGCCATCGCCTGGGGAATGCTCGGCTGCGGCTCAGGACCCCAGTTCTGGGGTGTCAGAGGATGCGGACCAGGATCGTCCGGGTGACGAGGCCCCCTCGTCCGGGTCAGAGCAGGACAGACCACTTGTAGCAGTGCTCATCGATGCTGTGAGGGACACGCTCAAGCTGGAGGATGCAGCTGGGACGTCCGCTGATGTGTCGGTCCCTTTTGGGTCGCACAAACCGCCCCGCCCCGCTAAGGTTTTCCCCTATGTATCTTTCTTTGACAAGTTTATAGATGAGGTATGGGAACGGCCGCAGGGGCCCTTTGTGGTCCCTCAGCGCATTGCGGTCCGTTACCCCTTCGAGGAGAGCCTTTTGAAAAAATGGGCCTCACCCCCGGTCGTTGTCCCCCCGATCACTCGGTTAAACAAAGAAACCACTATCCCGGTAGAGGGGACCCTTACGTTTAAGGACCTTACAGATAGGAGGTCCGAAGCGGTGAGCCGTACCATGTTCACCATGCTGGGGTCGGCATTGCGGCCTATATTGGCTGCAACCTTGGTGTCTCAGACGCTCACTGAATGGGCTAAAGTTTTGCACCAGACTATGGAGGAGCATCAGCTTCCTCCAGAATACGTGAGGCTGGCCGACCAGTTGGTTCAGTGACTTGTGTACGTCTGTGACGCAACCCTAGATGCGGCCCCTTTAATTTCCAAGGCCTCTGTATCTGCGGTGGTCTTGCGCCGCCTGATATGGCTGAAATGCTGGTCCGCGGACCCAGCTTCCAAGAAAGCCCTGGCAGATCTGCCTTTCAAAGGTGGGAGGCTCTTTGGCGCCTCGCTGGACGACATTATTAAGGATGTCTCTGGAGGTAGGAGCACACTTCTCCCTCAGTCCACAAAAGGTAAGGAGCCACGCCCTAAGCCGGGGCCCTCCTTTTCTGTGCATAAGCGGTATTTTCGTCAATCAGGGCCCGTTGGCAGACCCTCCCAAACGGACAAAGGTCCAGCTGGGGGACAGAAGCGTCCCTGGGTGCGCGTGAACAAACCTGCTACCGCATGAAGTCTTGCCCCCGCCCGACTCCCGGGTGGGGGGACGGCTTCGCGAATTTGCAGCTCGGTGGACCTCCCTGCTTTCCGACCAATTGGTTTGCGAAGTAGTCACTTCGGGGTACAAGATAGAGTTTCTTTCTTGTCCACCAGACAGATTCTTTCCCTCAAATCTTCCTCTCCTTCCGGCTCTTCCAAATGCCCTACTGTAGGCAGCACAGGACTTGCTGAAGTGCAGGGTAATCATACCTGTGCCGCTACAGGAAAGGTTTCAGGGATTCTTCCCCAATCTGTTTGTGGTCCCAAAGAAGGACGGGGTTCGTCCAATCCTGGACCTAAGGGGCCTCAATACCTTTGTGAGGGTTTGGAAGTTCAGGATGGAATCGATCCGCTCGGTGGTTGCTGCGCTCCTTCCGGGGAACTTTCTGGTGTCCTTGGACATCAAGGACGCTTACTTGCATGTCCCCATCTGCGTCAGGCATCAGAGGTTCCTGCGCTTTGCGATCGGGGAAGACCATTTTCAATTTGTGGCTCTCCCCTTTGGCCTAGCGTTGGCACCAAGAGTTTTTACCAAGGTGCTCGCCCGGATTCTGGCTTTGCTGAGCCAGCGCGGCATTGCTATCGTGGGCTACTTGGACGATCTTCTGAGAGCTGCTTCAAGGTCAGAATTAGTGGAGGACGTGTCTATAGCCAGTCAGACCCTCCGAGAATTTGGTTGGGTGCTGAACCTCGAGAAGTTGGTGTTGGTACCGACCCAGCGTCTAGAATACCTGGGGTTGGTTCTGGACTCCTTAGAGGCGAAAGTTTTTCTTCCCTTAGAAAAGTTACAGACACTTCAGACTGCGGTGAAGTTGTTGACATCCCGCAAATGGTCGTCCCTCCGTTTCTGCATGTGGGTCCTGGGCCTCATGGTAGCCTCCTTCGAGGCGGTGCCGTTTGCCCAATTCCACACTCGAGTCTTGCAGAAGGAGACTCTATCCAAGTGGAACAAATCTCCATTGTCTCTGGATCGTCAGATTTGGGTAAGTCACCTAGTCAGGGCCTCTCTGAGTTGGTGGCTGGGATCCCCGGGTCTTCAGTCCGGAAAGTCGTTCCTTCCCTTCCATTGGACTGTGATCACGACGGACGCCAGCCTGACAGTCTGGGGAGTCCAGTCGGCCCAGGGTCGCTGGACTCCGGACGAATCACAACTGCCGGTCAATGTCCTGGAACTCCGGGCGATCAGGTTGTGCCTCTCCAAGTGGTCACAGAGGCTAAAAGGGCGTCCAGTCAGTATCCAGTCGGACAACGCCATGGCGGTGGCATTCGTCAACCATCAAGGAAGAACAAGGAGCTCGGCTGCAGCGTCGGAGGTCGCTCACATCCTAAAGTGGGCAGAAAGGAGCATGCCGGCTATGTCGGCCGTTTACATTCCGGGTGTGGAAAACTGGTAGGCGGACCATCTAAGTCGCCAGGTGCTGGACCAAGGGGAATGGTCGCTACATCTGGAGGTGTTTCAACGCCTTTGCCGGACATGGGGCACGCCAGACGTGGATCTCCTGGCTTCTCGACTCAATCGCAAGGTGTCATGGTTTGTGGCCAGGTCCAGAGACCCCTGGGCAGACGCGTTGGTGGCTCCATGGGGTCGGTATCGGCTAATTTATGCCTTCCCCCCTCTGAAACTTCTTCCTCGTCTGCTCCGCAGAGTGGAGGCCAAGGGGATCCCGGTGATCCTAATTGCCCCAGATTGGCCTCGGCGTCCCTGGTACGCCGATCTGAGGAGCCTTGTGGCGGATGCACCTTGGTGACTACCGATGCGGGAGGATCTTCTCTCGCAAGGTCCCATTCTTCATCCTGCTTTAAAGTCGCTGGCTTTAACCGCATGGCTATTGAGAGCCAGGTACTGAGGGACCGGGGCCTGTCTGATTCGGTCATTTCCACCATGCTGAGGGCACGAAAGTCGTCTTCTCGGAAGATCTACCATCGCACGTGGAGAGCCTACATCTCTATGTGTGAAGAGCTGGATTGGCGCCCGCGGGTTTATTCCGTTTCCAGGATCCTGCTGTTTTTACAGCGTGGAGTGGATCAGAAACTGGCCTTAAGCACCATTAAGGGGCAGATTTCAGCCTTTGCTGTTTTCTTTCAGTGACCCCTGGCGGCTCACTCACTGGTGAGTACGTTTTTGCAAGGGGTCCAACATGTGGCTCCTCCGATTCGACCTCCACTACCTCCGTGGGACTTGAATCTGGTGCTCTCGGCACTTCAAATACCTCCCTTTGAGAACATCAGAGAGATTTCTCTCTTGACGCTCTCTCAGAAAGTTGCTTTTCTGGTGGCCATCACATCGGTCAGGAAGGTGTCTGAGTTGGCGGCCTTGTCTTGCAAGTCCCCATATTTGGTCCTCCATAAGGACAAAGCGGTGCTACGCCCGCAGCCTTCCTTCTGAAGGTAGCTTCGGCCTTTCACCTGAATGAAGACATTGTACTTCCATCCTTGTGTCCTTGGCCATCGCATTCCAAGAAGGTTGTGCTGCATTCTTTAGCAGTACGTGCCTTGCGGGTGTACCTGTCTGCTACGGCTCCGTTCCGGAGGTCTGACTCACTGTTTGTGTCGGTGTCTGGTCCACAGAAGGGCCTGGTGGTCTCGTCGGCCACCATTTTGCGGTGGATCAGACAGACCGTCATCCAGGCATATGTCCTTAAGGGGTGGGCGCCTCCCTTTCCTGTCACGGCGCATTCCACCAGGGCCATTGGAGTCTCCTGGGCTTTCCGACTTTAAGCGTCTGTCTCACAGGTGTGTAAGGTGGCGACCTGGTCGTCCGTTCACACTTTCTCCAAATTTTACAAGGTTGATGTGAGTGCATCTTCGGATGCTTGCTTCGGCCGCAAGGTTTTGCAGGCGGCTGTTTGAGGTTGTAACTCCTCCATTGAGGAGCTCTGTTTGTTTGGGGTGAAGTTAGTTTTTTGATTGCTGTTCCCACCCCTTGTTTTTTTTTTTTTTTACACTGCTTTGGGACGTCCCACAAGTCAAGAATTAAGGAGCTGTGTCCGTCCATGGACGAAAACAGAAAATAGGATTTTTGTCCTCACCGTAAAATCCTTTTCTCTGTCGTCCATGGACGGACACAGCACCCACCCCTCCTTTTTAAGTTTGTACTGCTTTTTGACGAACTGAGCTGCTGACTGCAGGGTGTGGGGGTTATGACCAGAGGGACCGCCCCCTGGGCGGGGATGTTCAACTGCTGTTAAAGTTACATGTATTTAAATATCTAACATGTCTGCCTAGTCCTCTCCTATTAGACAGGAACATAACCCTACTGCCAAGAATAAGGAAGCTGTGTCTGTCCATGGACGACAGAGAAAAGGATTTTACGGTGAGTACAAAAATCCTATTTTTTTTCCTAGAAAATTGCATAGAACCCCCAAATATTATGTATGTTTTTTTTTAGCAGAGACCCTAGAGAATACAATGGCGGTCGTTACAACCTTTTATCTCGCACGGTATTTGCGCAGCAATTTTCAAACACTTTTTTTTGGGGGAAAACAGTTTTATGCGTAAAAAAAAATTATAGCTATCCCAATTTTTTTGCATAATGGATGATGTTACGCCGAGTAAATGGATAACTAACATGTCACGCTTCAAAATTGTGGATGCTCGTGGAATGGCGCCAAACTTCGGTACTTAAAAATCCTCATAGGCAACGCTTTAATTTTTTTTTTTACTGGTTACATGTTTTGAGTTGGAGGAGGTCTAGGGCTATAATTATTGCTCTCGCTCTACCGATCGCGGCGATACCTCACATGTGTGGTTTGATCACCGTTTTCATATGTGGGCGGGACTTGCGTATGTGTTCGCTTCTGCGTGCGGTCACACAGGGACAGGGGCGCTTTAAATTTTATTTTAGTGTTTTTATTGTTAATATACTTTTTTTTTTAGTTTGACACTTTGATCAAAAAAAATTGTGTTTTTTTTTTTTTTTACTTTTTATTCCTATTACAGGGAATGTAAAAATCCCTTGTAATAGGAATATGGCATGATTGGTCCTCTTTACAGTGAGACATGGAGGTCAATAAGACCCCACATCTCACCTCTGGGCTGAGAAGCCTGAAATAAAAATAAAATAAACAGACTGCTTCCCAGCCGTGGCGGCGCCATTTTTTGTCTGAATGTAGAGGCCGGGCGTGACGTCATAACATCGCGCCCAGTTTCCGAACGATCATAGAGACCATCTGGTCTGCTGGAAATCTCTATCGTCAACATCCGGGGCCGGCGGATCCATTCTCAGACTCACTGATCGCGACGGTGAGTCAATAGAAGCACCGGAGAGTGGCGGGAGGGGGGGACGTCCCCTATCGCCACCCGTAAGAACGATCAAGTGGCGGAACAGCCACTATGATCGTTCTTATGGGGTAGAGAATCGCCGGCTGAAAAAGATGATATCTTATTCCTGTAGCTGCACCCATCATTCAGATATTCCACCACAAAGTCAAGGACGTCATATTACGTACCTTGGGTGGGAAGTGGTTAAGCGTCGCTTTTTGGCCACTAGCGGGGCGTTTTTAACTCCCTGCTAGCGGCCGAAGAAAGGGTTAAAACCGGCCATGTTGCGGCGCTTCTGACACGCTTTTCTGGCGGACGGGCGGTTTAGGAGTGCTGTATACATCACTTCCAAAACGCTTCAAAGATGCTGCTTGGAGGACGTTTTCTAACGTCCTATAAGCACACCGCCCTGGTCTGAAAGCACTCGGGATCTCACACTGGGGAGGCATGAGCGGTGCTTTACAGGCGCTATTTTTAGCGGTAAAACGCCTGAAAAACGCCTTCAGTGTGAAAGAGGTCTAAAGGATCGGAAGGTTTAGTTTCACTTTAACCAGCCAGTCCACCTGTTAGCTGTTCTCTTATATGACCGTAGTTTGTCGACCCCTGACCATCACACCTATATGAGCTTGTTGAACATCCAAAACCATAGGCTTTAAGGCCCCTTTCAAACTGGGCGTGGGAGGTGCGCTGGCGGTATAGCAGCGATATTTTTAGCGCCGCTATACCATCGTTTTTGCTGTGATATTCTGCCGCTAGCGGTGCGGTTATAACCCCCGCTAGCGGCCGAGAAAGGGTTAAAACCGCCCGCAATATGTTGCTGAAGCAGCACATTGCGGGCGGTATAGCCGCGCTGTCCCATTGATTTCAATGGGCAGCAGCGGTAAACACACCGCTCTAAAGATGCGGCTAGCAGGACTTTTGGAGCGGTCCTGCTAGCGCACCGCTTCAGTGTGAAAGCCTTTGGGCTTTCACATTGAAGACTGCAGGGTAGGAGTTTTTCATGCGCTATTTTTAGCACCAAAATGCCCCAGTGTGAAAGGGGCCTAAAGGAAAACCAAAGTCTGCAATACTTACCTCCTTTTTTAGGCCCCTTTCAAACTGAGGCTCTTTGCTAAAAAATAGCGCCTGCAATGTGCCCCGAAAAAGCCGCTCCTTTGTATCCAGTGTGAAAGCAGGAGGGTAAAAAAAAAAACTCCTGCAAGCCACATATTTAAGGCGCGGTAGGAGCTGTAAAAATACCGCTCCTATAGCGCCCCTGCCCATTGAAATCGATGGGGTAGCGCCTCCAAAAAGGCATTTTTTTTTAAGGCGTTTTTAACCCTTTTTTGGCCGCTAACATGGGTTAAAATCGCCCCGCAAATCGCGGCAAAAATTACGGTATAGCGGCGCTAAAAATAGCGCTGCTATACCGCCAACGCGTCCGTGTGAAAGTAGCTTTAATGTGAGTTCCCATCCCGGCGTCTTCTTCTGGGTGTTGTGATGTGGTGGTCTTAGTTGGCTGGGGGGGGGGGAATGTTGCTCCTTTTGCATGCGCATGAGTTTGAAGTTGGTGCCCCCTTTGTGCCTAGAACAGCCTCCATTCTACCGGGAAGGCTTACTACAATATTTTGTGTGTTTGTGGGAATTGGTGCCCAACCAAAACTGTAGAGAAGATACGTGCTCCCCCTCTTGCCACTTTTAAACCTGATGAAGCAGCTGACTCCGGGGTATCATCTGTCTTGCTGTGTCTTACCATCTTGTTTTGTATCTTGAATTACAGCTGAGATCCGTAAGGACATGAGCGGGCAGTACCAGAATGCCCTCTTCCTGGGAGACATTGATGAGAGAGTGAGGATCCTTAAGAACTGCGGGCAGAGTAAGTAAACCCTCGTGTGCTACACACCGCCTGCTCCTTCCGCTATTGTTCTGCTGAGTTGTAGACTGTATTTGTCTTTTTTATTCCTTTTCTGCAGAGTCTCTGGCTTATCTCACCGCCGCCACACACGGCATTACGGATGAAGAAGACAAACTGCGGGAATCCTTTGAACCAGAGAAAGAAATAGTAAGTGTGTCCCAGGGCCTCCAACTCTGTCAGTCGTAGCCATATATATGATGGTGACCATTGGTGGCTCGTTTTTTTTTTTTTTTATTATGTAAACCCTTGAAAGATACACCATGTAACCAAAAGTATTGTAACGCCTGCCTTTACACGCACTTTTAATTTAACTTTATTGGCATCCCAGTCTTAGTTCGTAGGGTTCAATATTAAAGGGGTTGCTCCACCGGAAAAAAAAAATTAAAAGCCAGCAGCTACAGCAGCTGCTGGCTTTTAATATTTGGACACTTACCTGTCCTGGAGTCCAGGGACGTCCGCAGCAGAGGACGAGCGACCGCTCGTCGCTCTGCTGCTCTCTCCGCCATCCTCGCTGAGGGAACCAGGAAGTGAAGCCCTGCGGCTTCATGCCCGGTTCCCTACGGCGCATGCGCGAGTCGCGCTGCGCCGTTCTGATTGGTGCTCCTGTGTTCTGGGAGCCGAGTGTCTCCCAGAACACCAAGGGAAGTCTGCGGGAAGTGACGTAACTCCCGCAGATTCCCGGAGACAGGACTCCCGGATGTGGGTGAAAATACCTGTCTTAGACAGGTATCTTCACCCCCCTGAAAGGTGTCAATTGTGACACCGGAGGGGGGGAGGGTTCCAAATAGCAAAAGTTGCTATTTAGGGTGGAGCTCCACTTTAAGTTGGCCCATCCATTGCAGCTATAACAGCTTCAACTCTTCTGGGAAGGCTGTCCCTCCACAAGGTTTAGGAGTGTGTCTATGGGGACGTTTGACCATTCTTCCAAAAGCGCATTTGGGAGGTCAGGCACTGATGTTGGACTAGAAGGCCTGGCTCGCAGTCTCCGCTCGAATTCATCCTAAAGATGTTCTAGCGGGTTGAGGTCAGGACTCTGTGCAGGCCAGTCAAGTTCCTCCTCCTTAAACTCGCTCATCCATGTCTTTTATGGGCCTTGCTTTGTGCACTGGTGCGCAGTTATGTAGGAACAGGAAGGGGCCGTGGTCCAAAATGTCTTGGTATGCTGACGCCTTAACTACTTCAGACCCACCATACGACTATATACGGCCTCTTTTTTGAAGAGGTATATCTCGTAACGGCAGCAGCTGCTGCCACAACCGAGATATCCATCTCTTCAGGCGGCGGTTCTGTAAACGATATTGGTGGTCTCCGCGGCGGATTCGCTGCGAGATTACCATTATCGGCGGAGGGCCGCTTACCGGAGCCGTCGGCAGCGGCGGAGGCGATCGGGTCCTGTCCGTGGCTTGTCATGGATACGAGTTAGGGCAAGATGGCCCCCACCTGTCTCCATAACATAGGGCGGAAGCGGCGTTATAACATCACTTCTGCCCATACGTCTTAAAGAGACGATTTATTTTTGTAATTTTTTCAAATGACAATTTTTATTTTATTTTTTATCATTGCATTTTAGCCTAAATATGAGATGTTTACATTCCTTGTAATATGAATAAAAGTGATCCAAATATTTTTATTTTAAACTATAAAAATAAATAAAATCAAGTAAAATAAATAAGAAACGCAGATTTTTAAGGGTAAAAGTTTGACGCCATTCCACGAGTGGACGCAATTTTGAAGCGTGACATGTTGGGCATCGATTTACTCGGCGTAACATTATCTTTAACATTATCTTTCACAATATCTTTCACAATATAAAAAAAAATTGGGCTAACTTTACTGTTGTCTTTTCTTTCTCGTACATCACGGGACACAGAGCGGCATAGTCATTACTATGTGGGTTATATAGTTTACCTTCAGGTGCTGGCACTGGCAACTTCCAAACCGGAAGTACCCCCCTATATAAGCCCCTCCCATCCGGGAGCACCTCAGTTTTTTGCCAGTGTCTAAGGTGTTGGCCAAGAAGTAACATGTGTTTTTCACTGAGCTTGCGTACAGGTGCTTTTGGGCCTCAGTAAGCTATTCCGGATCCGACCAAAAAAGCTTCATAGCTAAACGGTCGGTACCCGGGCCTTGCAGAGAAGAGCAAGGTTTTGCCTGTAATGCTTCTCTTAGGAGAGCTGGACCCTGGGATCCAGAGCTCTGGTCATACCCACGACCCAAGATGTTTTCTGTGCAGGGTGCTATACAGGTCCAGGGGAGTGGAATCCTTGGGAACCCGGTCCCTGAAGGTTTAATTACAATGCCTGCCGTGAGAGGTGAAGTTTGGGCTTCTGTGGACCAAACAGAGTCCTGCGGCGGGGAAAAGGTAAGTGGGGGCCCCTCAGGAACTTGGTTCTATTGGGGGACCCCCAAGCCTAATATGTCTTTCTGCCTGTTACCTAATGGTATTCCCGCTAAATATCTGTGCATGCCTGTAACTACTAAAAAATGTAATAATTTTAAGAGTGGTCAAGAAAAAAAAAATGGTTAAACCACTAGAGGCCGCTGTGGAACGTTGTTTTCTTGTCATGTGGATTTTTTCTTTCCAAGTCAAAATCCAGGCAGATGGTGAGTTCTCTGAATGGGAAACTTTCCTCTGCCATGTTGCAATGCTCGTCCATCCCCCAGCCCTGTGGCAAACAGGGCCCTGGCTTCTGTCCCTAGTTCCTTTTCAAAAAGAGCGCCGAAGGCGCACGTGCCCGCGCCTCTATTTATAGAGGTGAGCTGGGAAAAGGGGCGGAGCTTGGTGGATGACGCTCTGTGCGCGCCGCAGCGCTTCTGCGCATGTGCGGGCGTCCCAGCATGTTAAAAAGCACAATTAGGTGTTGTCAGCTGGTTATGGAAGGCAGAAACAGAGCTGGCAACATTTAGAAAGGTATACAGCAGGCGGTTGATGCAGGCATCCCCATAGAAAGGCACATTAGTAGACACCAACTGTTTATATAGCAGCAATTGTGCTAGACTATTGTCAGTAAGTGGTGTATTTCGGCTGGAATACCTCAGCTTTGGGCTTAGGAATATGCCGTCTAAAGTCTCCGGGACTAAGAATCCCAGGAAGCAAAGGGGGTCTCCATCGGGGCTCTGAGGATCTTGGGCATGCTTTGGCTGCACCAATCTCCCCTGAAAAATCAGAGGTTAGTGACCGTAGAGCACCCTCAGGAGTACCTGGTACTGTGGCTGTCCTCAGTTCACCTGCTCCTGTGTATGTAACAGAGGAGGTTTTTTCCTCAGCTCTGGGAGGACTGGAAGAGAGATTGACAACATTGATCGCTGCTTCCCTGTCAGAGGGAAAGCGCGCCCGATCTCCGTCTCCTCCCTCAGAGTACCTGTTAACAGAGCAACAGTCCCATACAGGGATCGACCTACCTGAAGGGGATCAGGATGAGGTTGATTCTGTTGTAGAGGAATCAACAGTGGAAGAGCCATTCTCAGCATCACATGCTGAAAGATTATGGGTTCAGTCCCTGACTAACATGGTCCGATCAGCATTTAAAATGCCCCTTGCGGAGCCATCATCCACTTCTGTCTCCTCGTTGGGGTCGCTAAAAGCTCCCCAGACTGTTGGTTCCTTTCCAATCCATCCTTTACTGGAAGGGCTCATTTACCAGGATTGGGAACATCCTGATAAAATATTTACTCCTCCCAGGAGATTTCCGGTGGTCTATCCCATGGAGGATAAGTTCATCAAAAAATGGAGGGTCCCTACAGTGGACGCAGCCATCTCCTGTGTGAATAAATCACTGACATGTCCAGTAGATAATGTCCAAATGTTCAAGGACCCAATAGATAAAAAAATTGGAGTCCTTATTAAAATCTGCTTTCTCTACAGCAGGCTTGGTGACACAACCAGCAGTGGCAGCTATTGGGATCTGCCAAGCAGTGAAGGATCAGTTGAAACAGGTCTTAAGGGACCTGCCAGATCAGCAGGCCCTTGCCCTAGCTGATCTACCTAGAGCCTTACGCTTTGCGGTTGACGCCATAAAGGATTCAATCCATCAGGCCTCCCCGCCTTACGCTGTCTGTAGTACATATGCGCAGGCTTCTATGGCTCAAAAACTGGTCTGCTGAAGCTCCCTGTAAAAAATTGCTGGTCAGCTTCCCATTTCATGGTGAACGCTTATTCGGGGAAGACCTGGACAAATATATCCAAAAAATTTCCAACGGTAAAAGTACACTCTTGCCGGTTAAAAACAGAGTTAGAGGTCCCTCTTTTAAGAGGCCTGCTTCTCCAGTCCCTAGGACATCGGCTGTGAAACAGTTCCGACGGCCTCCTCGGTCAAATCCCGGGGGGTAAAAATCAGGGACAATCGCAGGGTAACAAGAAACCCTGGGTCAGGAGAGGTACAAAACCTCCCCCAAAATCAAATTCATGAAGGGTTGCCCCCACTCAATCGGGTGGGGGGAAGACTTTAGTTGTTCGCAGAGACCTGGCGGGACACCATCAGAGACAGATGGGTGCTCTCCGCAGTAAGTCTGGGATACAAATTGGAGTTAAAAGACTCCCCTCCTTCCCATTTTATAAGGTCGAATGTGCCAAGGGATCCCCGGAAGAGAGGATCCCTCCTGTTGGCACTAGAACAACTATTGCTCCAAGGAGTAATTATGGAGGTTCCCCTGGAAGAATGCGGGTTCGGGTTTTACTCAAACCTCTTTACAGTCCCGAAACCAAACGGGGACGTGAGGCCCATATTAAATCTAAAAGGGCTAAACAAATTCCTACATATCAGGACTTTCCGATGGAGTCGATCCGATCGGTGACCACTGCCCTACAAGGGGAGGAGTGGTTAGCCTTGATCGACATCAAAGATGCTTATTTGCACATTCCCATCTTTCCAGCCCACCAAAAATTTCTACGCTTTGCAGTAGAAGGGCGCCATTTTCAGTTCAGAGCCTTACCCTTCGGTCTGGCCACAGCACCACGAGTGTTCACAAAAATTCTGGCCCCACTATTGGCCAATCTAAGAACACGAGGTGTAACGATAATGGCATATCTAGACGACTTGTTGCTGATAGACCACTCAGTGGAAAAACTAGAAGTGGTTGTTCACGAGACAATCAAGTATCTGGAATCTCACGGTTGGATTATCAACCGAGACAAGTCAGCCCTAGAACCAGTCAAAAGTCTGGAATACTTGGGGCTAAGGCTGGATTCAGACCAGAGAAAAATTTTCTTGCCTCAAGAAAAGGTGTCGTCTTTGAGAGATTTGATCCAACTAGTGGGTACAAAAAGACAGCCATCCATACGCCTGTGCATGAGGCTGCTGGGAAAAATGGTGGCATCATTCGAAGCAGTACCCTACGGTCAATTCCATTCAAGGAATTTGCAAAGGGCCATACTGTCAGCCTGGAACAAAAAAGTTCAGGCCCTAGACTTACCAATGTCCTTGTCCCCTTCCGTTCGCAAGAGCCTCCGTTGGTGGTTGGTTCCCCAGAATCTGGAAAAAGGGAAATCCTTCAGTCCGATTTCTTGGAAGGTGGTCACTACAGATGCCAGCCTTATAGGCTGGGGAGCAGTACTGGAGCAATGGTCTCTCCAGGGCAGATGGTCGGATGCAGAAAAGGCCCTGCCCATCAATCTCTTAGAGATACGAGCAGCCCGGTATGCCCTAGTAGCATGGACATCTAAACTCCAAGGGTCCCCTGTCAGAATTCAATCAGACATTGCCACGGCAGTGGCATATATCAATCATCAGGGTGGCACCAGGAGTCGTGCAGCCCAGAGGGAAGTAAATTGCATCCTGAAATGGGCAGAAAGATATGTCCCAGCCATATCCGCGGTATTCATTCCAGGAGTGGAGAATTGGAAGGCGGACTTTCTAAGTCGCCAACAATTATGCCCAGGGGAATGGTCCCTTCACCCCGAGGTTTTCCGGACAATATGTCAGCGGTGGGGAACACCGGATGTAGATCTGCTAGCATCCAGATTCAACGCAAAGGTGGACAGATTTGTCTCTCGGACAAGAGATCCCCTAGCTTGCGGCTCGGATGCCCTAGTGTTCCCTTGGGATCAGTTCAAGCTGATATATGCATTCCCACCGCCACAATTGTTACCTCGATTACTCCGCAGAATCAGGGTAGAAAAGAAACCAGTGATTCTGGTGGCCCCGAAGAGCATGGTACGCGGAGATTGTAAAAATGTCTGTGGGGAGTCCTTGGACCCTCCCACATCGTCCGGACCTGCTTTCACAAGGACCGATATACCACCCTTCCTTACCAGCCCTAGGTTTGACGGCCTGGCTATTGAAGCCCACATTCTAAAAAAGAGAGGTCTCTCTAATCCTGTGGTATCTACCATGATCAATGCCAGGAAGCCGGTATCCAGGCAGATCTACTATAGAATCTGGAAGGCGTACATCGCTTGGTGTGAGGCCAAGAAATGGCATCCACGTAAGTACGTAATAGGTAGGATTCTGGACTTCCTACAGTGGGCTGTAGATAGGAAGCTTGCCTTGAGTACTATCAAGGGTCAGATTTCGGCCTTGTCAATATTTTTTCAAAGGCCCTTGGCTTCGCATTCACTAGTCAAAGCCTTTATACAAAGAGTGATGCGTATTAGCCCTCCGGTTAATATTCCCATATGTCCATGGGACTTAAACTTGGTTCTGTCGGTTCTACAGAAACAACCATTTGAACCATTACAGCATATTTCCCTGGTTCTTCTCACCAGGAAATTGATTTTTCTAGTAGCCATTTGTTCGGCTAAAAGAGTGTCGGAATTAGCAGCTATGTCCTGTAAGGAGCCATATCTGGTTATCCATAAGGACAGAGTAGTGTTACGTCCTCATCCAGCCTTTCTTCCTAAGGTGGTATCAAGGTTTCATTTGAACCAAGATGTGGTTCTTCCTTCCTTTTTCCCCAAACCTAGTTCGGTAGAGGAAAAGTTATTACATTCTTTGGATGTAGTAAGAGCAGTTAAAGCTTATCTAAAAGCCACTGCTCAGATTCGCAGAACGGATACTTTGTTTATACTGCCGGAAGGCCCCAGAAAGGGTCAGGCAGCGTCAAAATCTACTTTAGCCAAGTGGATTCGACAGGTCATAATGCAAGCCTATGGCTTGAGAAGGAGACCGCCTCCGTTCAAAGTTAGGGCGCACTCCACGAGAGCAGTTGGAACTTCATGGGCAGTGCATCACCAGGCCTCCCTGGCTCAAATCTGTAAGGCCGCAACATGGTCTTCAGTTCACACGTTTACTAGGTTCTACCAGGTGGACGTTAGAAGTCAGGAGGATGTCGCCTTTGGGCGCAGTGTGTTGCAGGCCGCAAAAGATCCTCATGTCTAAGATAGCGCCCAGCTTATGTATGGTGTATCCCCCCCCCCCCCCTCATTGGGCATTGCTTTGGGACGTCCCACATAGTAATGACTATGCCGCTCTGTGTCCCGTGATGTACGAGAAAGAAAATAGGATTTTTATAACAGCTTACCTGTAAAATCCTTTTCTTGGAGTACATCACGGGACACAGAGCTCCCACCCCTCTTTTGGGGACACTTATAGCTTTGCTACAAAACTGAGGTGCTCCCGGATGGGAGGGGCTTATATAGGGGAGGGTACTTCCGGTTTGGAAGTGGCCAGTGCCAGCACCTGAAGGTAAACTATATAACCCACATAGTAATGACTATGCCGCTCTGTGTCCCGTGATGTACTCCAAGAAAAGGATTTTACAGGTAAGCTGTTATAAAAATCCTATTTTTTTTTATTCAAAAAACAGAATTTTTTTCAAAAAAGTGCGCTTGTAAGACAGCTGCGCAAATACGGTGTGACAAAGTATTGCAATGACCGCCATTTTATTCTCTAGGGTGTTAGAAAAAAAAATGTATAATGTTTGGGGGTTCTAAGTAATTTTCTAGCAAAAAAATGAGGATTTTGACATGTAGGAGCGAAGTGTCAGAATTGGCCTGGGCCTCAAGTGGTTAAGGGCCAGTTCACATCAGATGCAGTTCTGTTTTTTCTGCACCAACAGTCAGTTCCGGTCAGTTTCTGTACTGGAAACTGACTGATCTGGTGTTAACTAGAGCCATTGGAATACATGGAAAACACTGTGCATGCATTTTTAGTGCAGAAAAAAAGCACACAGAACGGAGCTGTGTCTGGTGTGAACTAGCACTTAGAGTTCCCTTCACTGGAACTAAGGGGCCAGGCCCAGCCCCTGAATAACAACCCCCACATCATAATCCCCCCCCCCCCCCCCCCCATATGATTTGGACCAGTGCACAAATCAAGGTCCATAAAGACATGGATGAGTGAGTTTGGGGTGGAGGAACTTTACTGGCCTGCACAGAGTCCTGACCTCAACCCAAAAGAACACCTTTGGGATGAATTGGAGCGGAGACCGCGAGCCAGGCTTTCGCATCCAAAACCAGTGCCTGACCGCGCAAATGTGCTTCTGGAAGAATGGTCAAACATTCCCAGAGACACTCTCTTAAACCTTGTGGACAGCCTTCCCAGAAGAGTTGATAGCTGCAAAGGTTAGTCTTACAGACTAAGACGCCATTAAAGTTCGTGTGTGTGTGTAAAGGTAGGTGTCCCAATACTTTTGATAAAATAGTGTAGGGGATGCTCTTTGGTGCAGTCTGCTTTTCTCCTGCCCACCTTACACTGGCACGATTGGCCATCTGATTTAATAGACAGCCAAAACCACAATGTCCACTGGCACCAAAAACAAACCATTGGAAGCGTCATCTGAAACGAGGTGACTCGTCCAGCTAAGACGGCCACCTAGCTGATCTCAGAATACCTTCTTTGTGGTTTAGAGATTGATCAGTTTGTCCTCACGTTTTGTAGATTCCGGATGTAGACCCAGATGCCAAACTGCTGCTACCACCTCCTCCAGTAATGCCGCTAGACACCAACTGGCCTCTGCTGACTGTTTCCAAGGGCTTCTTTGAAGGATCCATAGCAAGTAAAGGTAAGGCTTGCTGAAGAGAGAGATATAGGAAAGGTTCTGAAGAACGAGACCAATGAAGGTCATCTCATCAAATCACCTCCTTTCACTCTCTCTTTCTGTTCCTTACAGCCAAAGGTATGGCAGCAGACATCGATGTGGACACTGTGGGAGGAGAAGGTTGGGGAGAGGATGCTGAGCTTCAGCTGGATGAAGGTAAAGCAGATGTCTGATTTGTTTAGTCTTCTGATGAGTGGTCAGGAGAGAATTTGTCCTTGAATGCTTTTCTCTTGCTTCTAGATGGCTTTGTGGATGCAGGAGAGACATTTGGAGATGAGGCTCCTGGAAAAGGACATGAAGAAGGAGGTGGATGGGACGTGGAAGAAGATCTGGAACTTCCCCCTGAACTGGTGAGAATCCTTAAAGTGGATGTTTACACGAACACAAACTATACTTACCGTATATACTCGAATATAAGCCAAGTTTTTCAGCACTTTTTTTGTGCTGAAAATGCCCCCCTCGGCTTATACTCGAGTCACCTTTTTGCGCCTGATCTCCCGGACTTTGCAGACCCGGTACCGGCCCACTGTAGGTCCCCCTGGACCCTAAACTTGGTACACACGTAGCCCCACTCTTCCTCTACAAGTGTGCAAAGTTTGTTGGCCGGGGAGCACCGATTTTTCAAACCCGGGCACCCCTTCCATAGACTCCCATGTTAAACGTCAGTCTAGTCATGGGCACAGTGAGGCATGCAGATGGACACCCTAGGCTTATACTCGAGTCAATAAGTTTTCCCATTTTTTTGTGGTAAAATTGGGTGCCTCCGCTTATATTCGGGTCGGCTTATACTCGAGTATATACGGTAAATCTACTCTCACCCCCCATCCTAAACGTATTCTATATAACCGGTGAAAGGAAAGGTCTGTATACTTGCCTATTCTGAGGGTTCTTCTGTCCGATCACATGATTGGGTCCCAGCCCCGGCTTCAGTGTAGAGGAGGGACAGCCAACAGTAGGGCCTATGGATGAAGGCATTGCCCTGTCAGTAGGGATTATCAGTGCAGATCCCCCCCCCCCCAGGATGCCCACCCAGGGCCACTTGGTAAGCCCACTAGAGCCCACCAGGGATGGCAATCATTGCCCATTAGGGATGGCACTCTGTGCTTATCAGTGATGCCTGCCAGAGCCTCTGATCAGTGCCATCTATACGTGCCCTCCAGTGCCACCTATTGGTGCATGGGCCTAATTCTGGGAAGACAGAGCCCTTTCACACTGGGGAGCTTTGCAGGCGCTATTGCGCTAAAAATAGCGCCTGCAAACCGACTCTAAGCGGCTGCTGTTTCTCCAGTGTGAAAGCCCCGTAAACTCGGTTATAAAAAAAATATATAGCGGCGTTATACCGCCAGAGCACCTCCCGCCCCAGTGTGAAAGGGGCCTGAAGGTCTTTCTTCTCAGTTGCGTTCCTCCATCGTAGACTTGTTCCAGCTTGTATAGTAAGGAATTTGCGATTTTCTCCCAACCCCTTTTTTTTTTTTAGATAGGGAAGCAAGATGGAGGTCTCTGTTTATGTCACTGATCATTTATTCTTTCTCCCCCCTTTTATTCAGGATGTTCCCTCTGGCCCATCTGGAACTGGAGAAGATGGCTTCTTTGTGCCACCCACCAAAGGCAGCAGCCCGGCACAGGTAAGACATTCAAGGTGTTCCCGTACCGGACCAGAAGAGAAAAGATCACCAGACCAGTAAAATGCAGGAAAGCGGGTTTTTTCTGGATTGTTACATGGAAAACTGGTGTGAATTATTATTCCTTTGTGCTGCAAAAAAAAAGAATAACTACGTGGTGTGATTGGTTTGTGAAGAGAGCAATCCGACCGAATAAAATGATCAATTAGATGGGGAAAGAAAATGCTTTGTTTTATCTAATGGTATAGTTGGTTAGTTGTAGACTAAAGTTTATTTATGTATTTTGCAGTTGTGGTGTAACAACTCCCAGCTTCCCGTGGATCATATCTTGGCTGGTTCACTTGAAACGGCAATGCGGGTAAGTTCAGAACTTTGGTGTAAATTGTAAAAGGTTCGTTGATGACTAGCCAGGAAGAGGGCCTGTGTGGGAGGCCTGTTATTACAAGGGCACAAAACCGCTTGGGTACAGTAAGGGTTAAAAAAAAGTATTTGATCCCCTGCTGATTTTGTACGTTTGCCCACTGACAAAGAAATGATCCGTCTATAATTTTAATGGTCGGTTTATTTTAACAGTGAGAGACAGAATAACAACAAAAATATTTACCTTTGGCAGAAGAGGTTCAGTCAGGTATGTGAAAATGTTGAAGTCTGCAGCTACAAAAACTGTAGCTGCTGACTTAACAGGCACTTGCCTGCCCAGGGATCCCACGTTGTGCTCACCCAGGCTGGTTTCTTCACATCCGTCATCTTAACTGTGGGCAGCCGGCTGCTCACTGTGCATGCGTTGGCCACGCTGCCGGAATGGTCCCGCTGTTTTCTGGGACCTGTGATGTGTTCCAGAAGGCTGCAGGCAGGGATGGTGCAAGTGGGAACTGGTACTTAATAAAAAATTTACCTTTAAAAAAGATTTTTTTTTTTTTTCAAGGGGGCGGGGCCAATGAAATAGTGAGCGGCTATGGCCGCCGGCTGTCTGATGGGAGCGCACCCGCAAGAACTCACCACCATGCGAGCTTGCATGAAGGTGAGGAGTTCTTGCGGGGAGGAGCCGAGACAGCCTCCGAGGGACCCCAGAAAGACCAGGTTCGGGGGCCACTTTGCGCAAACGAGCTGCACAGTGGAGGTAAGTATAACATGTTTGTTGTTTTTTTGTTTTTTAACAATTTTGCCTCTACATACCCTTTAAGGTGAAAAAACAGAAAACCTTACAATCCCTTTTAAGGTAAAAATCTTTCTGTGTCCAGGATCTCGATCCAGTGCTATGCACAAGAGCATCAGCTCTCTTGACATAGGCTCAGAGACAGCAAAAGGAGCTATTGGCTCCTTCTGCTGTTAATCACAGCCGGGGGGGGGGGGGGCGAGTCATGCTGTGTGTTTCAATGGACACACACAGCGTGGCTCAAGAGCGAATCCGCTGTAAAGCTGGATACACACTATCTATACAACTTTTGTTCGATTTTCTTTAGATCAGTGGTTCTCAACTCCTGTCCTCGAGACCCACTAACTGGCCAGATTTGCAGGATAACTGAAATACATCACAGGTGATATCATTTGCTGCTCAGTGATTGCAGTATTCTAGTCTGTATCTCCCTAAGTTAATACTTAAAATCTGGCCTGTTAGTCCTGAGGACAGGAGTTGAGAACCATTGCTTTAGGCCCCTTTCACACGGAAGGTCCGTTCAGGTCCGCCTGTCAGTTTTTTAGGCGGACCTGAACGGATGCTCCATGTAGCCCTATGGAGCCAAGGATGTCAGCGGTGACATGTCCGCTGACATCCACTCCGCCAAAGTGTGATGCCGCGTAAACACGATCATTATTCACAGCGGTTAAAAAACCGCCGTGAATAATGACAGGAAAAACGAGGGAACCGCTTGGTTCCCTACACACGGTCGTTTTTCCCGTCATTTTTTCTCTTGACGAGAAAAACGACCGTCTGTGGGCTCCGCGGCAGTGTTTCCCTATGGGAAAACTGCCGCGGAAAAAAATGCTGGAAAAAACTATGAGAAAATTTAGAACATGTTCTAAATTTTCTCGTCCTTTTTTATGCCGTTTTTCTAGACGAGAAAAACGACATAAAGCCCACAGACGATCGTTTTTGTCGGCGAAAAAAAAAAATGCCGTTTTTCTCGTCGAGAAAAGCGGTCGTGTGTACGCGGCATGACGGAGGAAAACCCTATTTTTCCATCCGTCAGCGGATCGGATGACAACGGACTCTACGGTCCATCGTCATCCGATCCCCCATAGGGGAGAGCGGCGCTCTGACAGGGCGGTCCCTGCAAAGTGTGCGTGGACCGCCCAGTCATCCGCCGGCTCAGCGGGATCAACGGAGCGATCCCTGCTGAGCAATCGGAGCTTCACGGGACGGATCCAACCCGTGTGAAAGAGCCCTTTGATTTACCTTCAACTATGTAGTAGAAGGGCCTGCCTGATTGGATACAAATTGGAAGTTTTTAGGTTTGACCTCATATGTGGTTTTGGTAAATTAAAGGAAAAAAATCTAAAGAAAATGTTATAGTCTGTAGGCAGCTTAAGAGCAAGAGGCTTGCTATGGTGGGCACTTAGCATGGGGGGAAGAGACAGGAGTGCCAGATGGGGACCTAAGAAAAGGGGTGTCGGGGCTGCTCCATGCAAAACCATTACACAGAGCAGGTAAGTATGACGTATGTTTTTTACAAAAAAATTAATTAGGTTTACAATCACTTTAAACACACTCCATCATGGCTCTGTGTTACCTGTCCTATACAGAAATGGCTTTGAGACAAAGAGGGGTCTCAAAGCCATAATTCAGATTCAGGCACTTGTGCAACTTGGGACTGCAAAGTCGCATGACAATTCGTACCCCATTATTTCTAATTAGTACCGTCCATATCTGTGTGACTTCAAAGTAGTCCCTGCACTACTTTTGGTCCCACTTTGATGCGACTTGAGGTCAATAGACCTCAAGAATTCACAGGCATCAAAATCACACGGCTTTCAGGTCGCAATAGTGGAAACCTAGTCTTAAACCCACCTTTTTTGAAGTGTGAAAGCTGTTGCTGATACAAGAAGCAGAAAAAAAAAAAAATTGGAAGTTACATAGACCGTGTTTTATATGTACACTCCCAGCGATCCTGCGAGGTGGTCTTGTTAATCTGGTTGCAGGGGATTATACAGATATCTGCTGAAGGATTATTTGGGTAAACTCTGATTTTAGCCCGATCTGCGTTTTTTGCTTTGTCGCATTCCCTGACTTGTTTTATTTGTCCCTTTTGTAATAAAGAAGAGCGCTCTCCCAAATTGCATCTATTTGCAAATATAAGCTACGTGTGTAAATAAAACTTTACAGCATTTTGTAACTTTGACGCTTGTCCTCTCAGCTCCTCCATGATCAGGTGGGAGTGGTGAACTTCAGTCCATACAAGCAACATTTCCTCCATACCTTTTCCCGAGGACGCAGCACCTTCCAGGCTCTGCCGGGGCTTCCCGCCATGTACGGCTACCCACAGCGTAACTGGTAAGAGATTTCTAGACGCATCCTGGCGCGAAATGTTTGTTTCATGTGCTTGGAGAGCTACAGAAGTGACGTTGCTGACCGCCTTCTGAAAATGCCAGTTGGCTGTCAGATTAATTCCAGATGAGTTTAGCACTTCCATGTTCTTTAACCACTTTACCCCCTGACCATTTGGCTGACAAACGACCCGGCCACTTTTTGCGATTCGGCACTGCGTCGCTTTAACTGACAATTTCGCAGTCATGCACCATGGCTCCCAAATGAAATTGGCGTCCTTTTTTTTCCCACAAATAGAGCTTTCTTTTGGTGGTATTTGATCACCTCTGCGGTTTTTATTTTTTGCGCTATAAACAAAAATAGAGCGACAATTTTGAAAAAAAAGCAATATTTTGTACTTTTTGCTATAATAAATATCCCAATTTTTTTTTAAAAAAATGGCAAATTTTTTCTCAGTTTAGGCCGATACGTATTCTCATACATATTTTTGATAAAAAAAATTGCAATTGGCGTATATTGATTGGTTTGCGCAAAAGTTATAGGGGATAGTTTTATGGCTTTTTTTTTTTTTTTTTTTTTTTTTTTTTTTTTTTACTAGTAATGGCGACAATCTGGTTTTTTTTTTTATTTTTTTTTTTTTTTTATCGTGACTGAGACTTAAAAATGACACTGGCAGTGAAGGGGTTAACCACTAGGGGGTTGCTGAATGGGGTTAAGTGTGTCCTAGGGAGTGATTCTAACTGTTAGGGGGAGGAGCTACCAGTGACACGTCAGCGATCACTTTTCCCGATCATGGAACAGTAGATCCCTGACGTGTCACTAGACAAAACAGGGGAATGCCTTGTTTACAAAGGCATCCCCCTGTTCTGCCTTTTGCCGGGGGCTGCCCGGGAACATCGGGTTCCTGGGACCCACGGGCGCACTCACGAGGCGCATGCCTGCTGGGCGGCAAATTTAAAGGGACGTACAGGTACGCCCATTTGCCTGCCATGCCATTCTGACGACTTATATTGTCGTGCGGCGGTTGGCAAGTGGTTAAGCATGCAGCCAGTGAAGTTACGGTGATAGAATTCCTAATGTGCATGTTTTCTTCTGGGTCTGAGTAAAATCAGAATATCGGCAAGGTCACCAATAGCGGCCTACTGGAGGTCAGCTGCCCGGTAAGATACTAACGCCATCTTTCCGGTCTTTGTAGGAAGGACGCGGGATTGAAGAACGGCCTTCCCGCGGTTGGTCTGAAGCTCAGTGATCTCATCCAGCGGCTGCAGCTGTGCTACCAGCTCACCACGACCGGCAAGTTTGAAGAGGCGGTGGAGAAGTTCCGCCTAATTCTGCTCAGCGTTCCCCTTCTGGTGGTGGACAACAAACAGGAGATCTCCGAGGTGAGGGCTTGGTGTCTCTAAAATTAGTTCCTGAAGCCCCCCCCCCCCCCAAAGGGAGTTTATTACTCTCCCCCCCCCCCCCCCTCCCCAAGATGTGACTTTTAACAGTGGAAGGAAAATGTTTAATTCTTGAAATGACTTTCTTTTCAGGCTCAGCAGCTGATAACCATTTGCAGAGAATATATTGTGGGTCTCTCCATGGAAATCGAGCGAAAGAAACTTCCAAAAGACACCCTGGAGCAGCAGAAGAGGATCTGTGAGGTGAGCTGGGGAAAAAAAACGCATTTGAAAACTCTGTATATTTCATTGATAGATTAAATGAGTTGTAAAGGCAGAACGTTTTTTTTTATCTTAATGCGTTCTATGCATTAAGATAAAAAACCTTCTGTGTGTAGCACAAATTTCATATGGTTGCAGCGTTGTATGACCGCGTAATTGTCATTCAAAGTGCGACGGCGCTGGAAAATAATAATTGGCCTGGGCAGGAAGCGGGTGAAAGTGCCCTGTAAGGCAAGTGGTTTAAAGGCGGTCTCCCAGCAACATAGTCAGTTATTGTTCTTGTTTCCTCTGGTGCTATGTTGCTTAAAGCGGAGTTCCTACTAAAAAAAAGTAAAAAAAAAATATTAAAAGTCAGCAGCTACAAATACTGCAGTTGATGACTTTTAATATTCGGACACTTGCCTGTCCCAGGGTCCAGCGATGCGGGGGAACGAAGCCCCGCTCGTCTCCCCCACCTCTCCGCGGTGCTGGCATTTTCACTGTGGGCGCCCGGCTGTGGCTTCAGAGTCGGGCACGCACTGCGTATGCGCGAGCCGTGCTGCGCACTGTGACTGGCCGAGCAATCTTCTGGGACCTGTGACGTGTCCCAGATGATTGCCGAGGGGGAGAGGTGATCTTCCAGGACCGCGGGAGGAAGTGGGAGCTGGAACCCTCTAAAAAGAGGGTACAGATTCTCCCCCCCCAAAAAATGTGGCATGTCAGGGGATCACCTTCCCTTAAATCGGAAGTTCCATTTTTAAACCCCACTTTAAGAAACCATCTTTTAAGAGGGGGACTCTATTTCTTAAGGGCTGTTTTAAGCTTTTACTTTGTGAGTGTCTCCTGGAATGGCAGGGGTGTTACCTTTCCGGCATCAGTCGATGGTGGAGGTCACTGTTGCGGCCGCAGTGATCCTTTCTTGGCAGGTTGGTGGGAGGAGACCCGCTCCTGAATCCTTCCAGAGCCCAGTGAGGGACGTGAGCGGCTGTGCAACATCCTCCCAGCAGCATTGGCTGTAGGCAGGAGGAGCGTTCCTCTTGGCCAGAAATGATGACTGGAGGTCACCGGATGTCATTTCTGGTAGGGATGACTCGGTCACCAGGCATGCGTTTCGGGTAAAAAAAAATATTAATAATACTGCGCCAACCCTATATAGTGAAGAAAAGAGCAGCCAAACACAAAATCAGACAGGATATAAAATAACTACAGTGTGGCGCTGTGAGAGAAGTGGAAGACTGACGCTATTCGGCGTATATTGCAACTCCAACACATAGCTCATACTCGCTCGCTAGAATCTATGCTCTTGTCTCTGGACGTAAACAAGGCCTTTGACACTTTGTCATGGCCTTACCTCATGTCTGTTCTTCGACATTATGGCTTCGGGTCTTCTTTTATGCACTGGATATCTGTTTTATATGATTCCCCCTGGGCAAAAATTAAGTATTATGGAATCGAGTCTCCCCTCTTTAATATCAAGAGGGGCACCCGTCAGGGGTGCCCCCTATCACCTCTTCTTTTTGTATTGGCTCTGGAACCCCTGGCAGAGGCGATTCGCTCTCATCCGGACATACGAGGCATCGAATTAGCGGGTTGTCCCCATAAAATTTCCCTATTCGCCGATGATGTCCTTCTCACTTTGACCTCCCCCAGAAGCTCTTTACCAAACTTGCAAACTCTTTTGGATACCTTTGCTTCCCTTTCGGGGCTCCGGGTTAATCCCTCAAAATCGAAAGCGTTGTCGGTTAACCTCTCTCCTGGCCTGATGAGGGATTTACAGTCGGCATTCTCCTTTCAGTGGGTTTCCTCGCTGCCCTATCTGGGAATCCACCTTACCCCCACGTACTCCGGACTGTACCAGGCCAACTTTCCACCATTGTTCAAGAGACTAACAGATATGCTGTTGTCTTGGTCTCATTTGCCTCTGTCTTGGTTCGGCAGGATATCGGCCGTTCGTATGTCCTATCTCCCGAAACTATTATATTTTTTCCGTGTCTTGCCGGTTCAGGTTTCTTCGCATATCCTCTGCATACATCAGCGAAGAATTATGCAATTTATATGGGGTTCGTCCCGCCCTCGAATCGCCAAACAGGTCTTGTTTGCTAAACGAGTCAATGGGGGCCTTTCGGTTCCTAATTTACAAGCCTATTACATAGCTGCTAACATAGGTTTCATGAAGGCACGAAAGTGGGGCTATCAGCTCCCGCTCTGGGCTATGCTTGACCTGGTTGACATTGACCCCATTCCTATCTCCTCATTACCCTGGCTCCCACCTGTGCATCGTCCGGCGGTCATGGGGCCCTGCTTGGCCCACTCCTTGCGACTATGGGACTCGGTAAAGTATTCTGCAGGGCTGATCTCCCCACATCTTCCACTCTTACGACTCTTACACTGTCCGCTGTTCCCTCCAGGTTGTGATAATCCCTCCCAATTTCTATGGTGGACCATGAACGGGTTCACAGATGTTCACTCACTGCTACGGCCTACCAGGATTTTGGCTTTTGACGCTTTGCGCTCTTCTCATGGTATTCCCTTACGTGAGCACTATCGCTATTTACAAATTCGCCACTTTCTTCAGAGCCTTATTAGGTTTCAATCTACCCCTTATACCTTGACCCCCTTTGAGAGCCTTTGCAGAGCCAGGCCCCATTCTCCGGGTCTAATATCACTAATATACTCGGCGGTGATATCAATAAAGAGACCCCCATTGAGGCCTTATCACCTTCAATGGGAGAAAGAGCTGGGGAGGCAGTTAGATCCTGAGGACTGGCAGGCGATGACACTAACTCTGTCCAAATGCTCACGTAATGTGTCAATTTTGGAAAATGCCTATAAAGTATTGTATAGGTGGTACTACACACCGGCGAGATTTGCTCGCTTTATCCCAAATTATTCTCCACTTTGTTATAGGGGGTGTTCCCAGGAAGGCACCATGGCACATATTTGGTGGTCATGCCCGCGGGCGTGCAGACTGTGGATTAGGGTATATACTCTCCTCCGCAATCTTTTTCAGATTAATATTAAAAAAGACCCCTATGTAGCTCTCCTTGGTAAGCCCATCGTGGAACTTCTGCGTCCAGAACGGCAACTAGCCCAACATCTTTTTACTGCAACTAGATTGACAATTGCGAGAGCATGGAAAACCCCTACACTAAGCTTTGAGGCAGTCAAGAACCGCCTGAACGATATCATGGTCAACGAGAAACTAACAGCTATTCTTTCTGATACGCATGACAAGTTTCTCAGAGTCTGGCAACCTTGGATCACATACTACCACCCTTCTAGATTCGACACTGCTTTGCTGTCACTGTAGGACCCCTCTTGCGCGCACCCCGTGGACCTCCTACTTCCCTCTTCTCTTTCTCCCTCTTCTCCTTCTCCTCTTCGTCTTGTCCTGCCTCCTTTTTTCTTTTTCTCTTTTCTCTTTCTCCAATTTTTGTTTTGTTTTTGTCTTTTTTTTTTTTTTTTTTTCTTAGGCTCTTACTTGAGGTTTAACTGTTCCATCTTTTCTAGTGGATGCCAACTTTCAGGTTTTATTGTTGTGTATTATACACCCATTCTACAGGTTTACACCCAACTGGGCATGGCCCAGGTTCTGGACCATCGGGTCCTGAGGGCTTTTTCATTTATTTTTTATTTTTATCTTGAATATAACATCAGATCACGGCCCATGCTTCCTTCCTGTTGAGGGCTTCGAGTCCAGATCTACTTTGTATACTGAATGCTGTAACACTCTATTGCAAACCTGTATTGTTGATTTAAATGACAATAAAATTTTTGTAAAAGAGAGAAGTGGAAGACCATATAATAGTGATAAAGTATATTGAATAGAATATAATGTCAAAAATGATCCTAAAAAAATTTGATAATATATCTGCGTAACGGCACCCCAATCTCAAGGGGTATTAACGCCGTTTACTATGTTCCCTCTCCTAGGCACACATCCACTCGCTACCGATATCCACAGCTAAACGACCCTTTCCTATAGGAGCCGACCCCTCTGGAAGAAGACGAGACGCACTCTGTCTCTTCTGTAGTAGGAATCAATTTATTAATGCCAAACATTGTAACTTTATACACAATTCAGGGCACATGATTTAACATGAACAAGGGCCCAGCTCCACCCACACATCCCAAAACTCAACACCTCATCCTGACGTCTGCTAGGCTTCAAAAGATCCCAACACAATAGAATATACGATCTCCAATACACATCTTCCCACAAAGGGTTGGCAGCCAGTCTGTCTGGCGACAACAGGTTCTAAACCCTTTACATCTTAAATCCCTTTGTATTGTAAATCCCAGTCTGCCTTTACAATACACACAAGTATAGGGTTAATTACTTCTATTCACACCAGACCTTCCCAAGTCATACTGAACAATAGAAATGCAAAACAACTTAATTCCTCACAGCAATGATACTTAACCCCCACATACAATATACATCCAATCTATATACAATGTATATACAGCCTTGAATATGGCTATCATAGACCATATTGGGGTTTTCATTCACCCTGTGCCCCTAATAGAGACACAGGGTGATTGACACATAAGAGCCATTGGGGAAGCTGGCGCAAGGGTATTTCATACTTCCTAAGCGATTCTGAGTCCCCCGGGCCTTCCCGTTACAATCTGTATCTACAAATAAATGTGATAAAGCAGTGGTATCATAAGGGAACACAGCAACAATGAAGTCCGTGTATCTTATAGTGCACAAAACAGCCAGCGATCAAATGAGTACTCTGATCATGACCAAAAAATTCTATAAAGTCCAAAAGAAAAATATATATAAATGAAAACAGGTGCATGTGAGACTTCACAGATGAGTATCAAGTCCCAAGCAGACATATATCATATATAGAGTTCGTAAGGCGATATCCAACAGGGAGCTTGCATCAGTGATGGATAAATACAGGAAGGTAGATGTGTCAGATGGTCTGTGCAGATATGTGAGATATATAACATCACCCGGGAGTGCCTCCACCTTGGGCCAATGGGGGAGAAATTAATACTCTTACCAGCCAGAGTGGACCCAGCTCACCATATAGCGGTGGGTCGATAAAGCTTTGTCCACTCTATGGACCCAGGGACCAGGAAGGATCTGCAGAACACCTCCACTCTTGTGCTGACAGCACCGCTCATCCGTGTATCGAAGTCCAGAGAAAAGGGATCCTGATGTCCAGGGATGATCCCTCAGTTTGTAGCAATCATAAAAAAATGGAAAGAAGAGAAGTCCTCCACATAGCGTGAATCCGAAAGATTTATTGTAAATCCATAAAAAGTTCAAACAAGTGAACATCCATAAAAATCGAATACAAATGAGAGTAAAAAAGCGTGGTAAGGGCAGCTGGAGCTGGCGTATAAACCCGACCGGTTTCGTCTCAGACTTCAACTAGGGTATGCGTTTCGGGAGGAAAGGGAGGGCTGGCTGGAACTTTTTCTGGGCGCTGCAGCAAAGACTTATTCGAGTTACTGGGGATCTGAAGGATGCAGGGGGGCAGAATGGAGGACTTCCCTGATGCAGGCTCCGGGGGAAGCCAGCACCACTGGAGCGCAGGTAGGCACAGGCCTTTGGTGTTCTGTAGATTTAGCCAAATCGCCTTTAAAGCCTTAGGTAGAATGCCCTGTGGGAGTTATACTTTCATGCCATCAGTCACTTTGACAGGCTTGTTCTGTAGTCCACAGAGAGCTGGGTATAAAGGTAACAGAGGAGTGCAGCATGGGAAGTCGTCACCTCACATGATTTCTGGCAGGATTGATGAATTACCCCTGGTTTACATAAACTTTAATACCCACCACCAGGGGGAGGTGTTGATATCTCTGTGACCTTTGTATGTTCCTCCTTGCAGATGGCAGCCTACTTCACACACTCCAACCTGCAGCCCGTCCACATGATCCTGGTGCTGAGAACGGCCGTCAACCTCTTCTTCAAACTCAAGAACTTCAAAACGGCCGCAGTGTTCGCCAGGCGGCTGCTGGAACTGGGGCCCAAGCCTGAGGTGGCACAGCAGGTGAGATGAGGAGTGATTGGTACCTCCCAACCTTCTGAAATGATCATTTCAAATAGGAGAAACACTATTAAAGCTTCAATGATTTCAATGCATCATTTTATACGCCATTTAAAGTGCAAATAAAGGCCCCTGTATCGCAGTCTAAACAGGTGCCCTTACTATGTGACTGCATGAGCCTCCTAATATTAAACCTTCCTTTACCGAGCTAAATCCTCCACTGTGTCTCACACACTCCCCCTTCCCAGACACTGCAGCTCACAGTGGGAGGGTTTTAGCAACAGAGGCGGTGCTGTAAATCCAAGAAGCGGTGGGCGGGGACTAGGTATTGGCAAGCTACATGCTTAGGAATCAGCAGTGACAAGGCTGAGGGCCACGCCCCCTGCAACATCAGCTCCTCCCACTGTATTGGCAGCAGGCCCAGCCTACACAGGAGTGGCAACTCTGCTCGGAATTCAGGAGCCGTGCAGCATCGTTGTCCTGTCATAACAGGAAGCTGCAATAGGTGAGCTGCCTGGGACTTTGCAGGGAGACTAAGAAAACATAACAAAGTACTGCAGCATATAGATCAACACAAACTATGCCCCGTGGTTACTGGACCTGTATGATGTTACATTGTTCCAGTGTGTGATAAAGGGCAGACATTAATACTGTGATATTTAGCATGGGGCATGACATCACTGTGTTGTCCCCATAGCCCGGTCACAGTGACACATTTCAGCAGAGGCGGGCATGCTGGCACTGGTAGTTCCATGGAGGCCCAGAGAGCCCAACCTAGCTGTCAGAGGCAGCAGTTCCTTAAATCTCGCACGGCAGACATACAGGTATGAATCTGGAGGTACAGGAGTGCCTAGGCACCTTCACATACCAGGAAGAGCACGGCTGTTTTTTTAGAAAGGCGTTCAAGCCACAAAGTAGATTTTTCAGGGTCCTGCACGATAAACATTTTAACTTTTTTTCCCTTTAACAACAAATCTTCAGTTGCGTTTTAACCTCTTGGCACAGAGCGCACGCAAATATGAGGCCTCTCGGTGGGCAGGCTGAGCGGCCGAATATTTGCGTGAAATAGCACCAATAGAGGTGTGCCGAGAGCGCGCGCCCTATCGGGAGCTTTTCCGATCATGTGACAGCCAATCACAGCAGTCATGTTACCATAAGCCCCGCCTACCAGCATTCTAAACCCCTTAGAGCAGGGATATGCAATTAGCAGACCTCCAGCTGTTGCAGATCTACAAGTCCCATGAGGCATAGCAAGACTTTGACAGCCACAAGCATGACACCCCGAGGCATGATGGGACTTTTGCAACAGCTGGAGGTCCGCTAATTGCATATCCCTGACTTAAAGGGCCAGCAGGCGCCGGCTCTTAAAGCAGAGTTCTACCCAGAAATGGAACTTCCGTGGATCGGATACCCCCCCTCCCGGTGACACATTTGGCACCTTTCAGGGGGGAGCGGATACCTGTCAAATCCAGATATCTGCTCCCACTTCCGGGGAAAGTTCGCCGCAAACTACACAATGTCCGGCCCCTCCCAAATACCAATCCCCCCCCCCCCCCCCATGCGCAATGCGTGCCCGGCTCTGAAGCCACAGCTGGGTGTCCACAGTGACAATGCCGGCGCCGCGCAGAGGTGGGGGAGACGAGCGGGGGCTTCGTTCCCCCGCATCGCTGGACACTGGGACAGGTAAGTGTCCTTATAGTAAAAGTCAGTAGCTGCAGTATTTGTAGCTGCTGACTTTTCGTATTTTTCTTACCCAGGTGGAAATCCACTTTAAGGGGTTCATTTTCATCTCTGGAAGGGATCTAGTTCTCCTTAGAGGGGGGCGTATTCTCATTTTCACTTTCCTTCCCACAGACTCGTAAAATCCTGGCAGCGTGTGAGAAGAGTCTCACCGACACGTACCAGCTCAACTACGACATGCACAACCCCTTTGACATCTGTGCCGCCTCATACAAGCCCATCTACCGAGGGAAGCCGGTGGAGAAATGCCCGCTCAGCGGCGCCTGCTACAGCCCAGAGTACAAAGGACAGATCTGCAGAGTCTCCACGGTAAGTGAACGGATGCCGACTTATCACATTTACCTTTTCTGTAAGCAATAACCGAACAATCCCTGGAAGGAAGTTGGATTTTCTGCCTCATGGGTGTGGTAGGTGCCATCACTGACTGCCACCTATGTCTTTGGGGGGGGGGGCGGATTTTATGGTGGGTGGTCTTGGCTAAGTTTCTGCCACCTTGAGGGTTTTTTTTTTTTTTTTTTTATTATAAAAATCCATATGGGAGAAATGTTCTCACACGGGAATGCTCTGCGGTTTCTGTGCGTTTCACATGCAGTTCTGTACCGTGCGATTTCAGTCATTTTGAATAAGCTGAAATCGCACCAAAAGTTGTGCATGCAAACGCTCTGCAACCTGATACTTATGTAACTTTGTACCATGCGATCCGATGCGGGCAAACGCACTGCATGGGGGGGGTGTCGTTAACTTTGTATTGACATCCGCTGCAGATCGCAAGGACAATGCGATACGGGAAACCACACGAGAACGCAGGTTTCCCGCACCCTGTTCTAGTGTGAAGTATTCCGAGGATACAATGTAACAAATTTTGTCTTTTATACTCGAGAGGTTTTGCTGCAACCTGCTTTTATTCCACATACTCACATTATTATATAATATATCTTCTTATGTTTATTTTGCAGGTGACGGAAATTGGAAAAGATGTGATTGGTTTGCGGATCAGCCCCCTCCAGTTCCGTTAAGATCTCCTCCCCCCTCCTTATATATAACTGTTCTTATTTAGTAGTTTTGTTCCCAGCTCAGCACGGAGCTTCTCGTGTCTTTTCTAACACTGGTGGTGATGACCGCCGAACCCGACCATAGAAAGACACAGCTGAAGATGTTCTCATGTTCTGTTTCATTATTGCAAGTGAAATAAAATCATCCTCAATTGAAATCTTATGTCTCTCTCTATCTTTATGTTCTCTATGTGGGACTCCTGCTGAGTTTCTTTTGTTGTGGGGTGGAGTAGGGAAGGTGTAGAGCTCTTCATACTATGACCCTCCAGATGTTCAGGAACTACAATTCCCACCATGCCTAGTCATGTCTGTGAATGTCAGAGTATTACAATGTCTCATGGGATGTGTAGTTCTGCAACAGCTGGAGGGCCGAAGTTTGGAGATCCCTGGTGTAGACTCGGAGCCTCTTTAGTTTTACCCCTTCTGCCCAGGTTAATTTTCAGCTTTCAGCGCTCTCACACTTTGAATGACAATTACCAATAGACATATTTTTATTATTTTTTTTTCGGTGGTATTTAATCGCCACTGGTTTTTTTTTTTTTTTTTTCTATTATGACAAATAAAAAATGTTTCTTTTAAATTTAGGCCAAAATATTATACTGCTATATACACTGATAAGCTGCACTGATGGCGGCTGTAAACGGTACACTGATGGTGCCTGTGACCGGTACACTGATGGGGCCTGTGACCGGTACACTGATGGGGCCTGTGACCGGTACATTGATGGGGCCTGTGACCGGTACATTGATGGGGCCTGTGACCGGTACATTGATGGGGCCTGTGACCGGTACACTGATGGGGCCTGTGACGGGTACACTGATGGGGCCTGTGACGGGTACACTGATGGGGCCTGTGACGGGTACACTGATGGGGGGGCTGTGACGGGTACACTGATGGGGGGGCTGTGACGGGTACACTGATGGGGGGGCTGTGACGGGTACACTGATGGGGGGGCTGTGACGGGTACACTGATGGGGGGCCTGTGACGGGTACACTGATGGGGCCTGTGACGGGTACACTGATGGGGCCTGTGACGGGTACACTGATGGGGCCTGTGACGGGTACACTGATGGGGCCTGTGACGGGTACACTGATGGGGCTGTGACGGGTATACTGATGGGGCTGTGACGGGTACACTGATGGGCTGCACTGGTGACGGGTACACTGATGGGCTGCACTGATGACGGCTGTGACGGGTACACTGATGGGCTGCACTGATGACGGCTGTGACGGGTACACTGATGGGCTGCACTGATGACGGCTGTGACGGGTACACTGATGGGGCTGTGACGGGTACACTGATGGGGCTGTGACTGGTACACTGATGGGGCTGTGACGGGTACACTGATGGGGCTGTGACGGGTACACTGATGGGGCTGTGACGGGTACACTGATGGGGCTGTGACGGGTACACTGATAAACTGCACTGATGACGGCTGTGACGGGTACACTGATAAACTGCACTGATGACGGCTGTGAAGGGTACACTGATGGGCTGCACTGATGGCTGTGAAGGGTACACTGATGGGGGGCTGTGACGGGTACACTGATAGGGCCTGTGAAGAGTACACTGATGGGCTGCACTGATGGCTGTGAAGGGTACACTGATGGGGGGCTGTGACGGGTACACTGATAGGGCCTGTGAAGAGTACACTGATGGGGGGCTGTGACGGGTACACTGATAGGCTGCACTGATGGTGCTGTGACGGGTACACTGATAGGCTGCACTGGTGACAGCTAGACTGATAGACTGCACTGATGGGGCTGTGACGGGTACACTAATAGGGCCTGTGAAGGGTACACTGATAGGCTGCACTGATGGGGCTGTGACGGGTGCACTGATGGGGCTGTGACGGGTGCACTGATGGGGCTGTGACGGGTGCACTGATGGGGCTGTGACGGGTGCACTGATAAACTGCACTGATGGTAGTTGTGACGGGTACACTGATGGGCTGCACTGATGGCTGTGAAGGGTACACTGATGGGGGGCTGTGACGGGTACACTGATAGGGCCTGTGAAGAGTACACTGATGGGGGGCTGTGACGGGTACACTGATAGGCTGCACTGATGGTGCTGTGACGGGTACACTGATAGGCTGCACTGGTGACAGCTAGACTGATAGACTGCACTGATGGGGCTGTGACGGGTACACTAATAGGGCCTGTGAAGGGTACACTGATAGGCTGCACTGATGGGGCTGTGACGGGTGCACTGATGGGGCTGTGACGGGTGCACTGATGGGGCTGTGACGGGTGCACTGATGGGGCTGTGACGGGTGCACTGATGGGGCTGTGACGGGTACACTGATGGGCTGCACTGATGACGGCTGTGAAGGGTACACTGATGGGCTGCACTGATGACGGCTGTGAAGGGTACACTGATGGGGGGCTGTGACGGGTACACTGATGGGCTGCACTGATGGGGCTGTGACGGGTACACTGATAGGGCCTGTGAAGAGTACACTGATGGGGGGGCTGTGACGGGTACACTGATAGGCTGCACTGATGGGGCTGTGACGGGTACACTGATAGGCTGCACTGGTGACGGCTAGACTGATAGACTGCACTGATGGGGCTGTGACGGGTACACCAATAGGACCTGTGAAGGGTACCCTGATGGGCTGCACTGATGGGGCTGTGACGGGTACACTGATAGGCTGCACTGGTGGGGCTGTGACGGGTACACTGATAGGGCCTGTGAAGAGTACACTGATGGGGGGCTGTGACGGGTACACTGATAGGCTGCACTGATGGGGCTGTGACGGGTACACTGATAGGCTGCACTGGTGACGGCTAGACTAATAGACCGCACTGATGGGGCTGTGACGGGTACACTAATAGGGCCTGTGAAGGGTACACTGATAGGCTGCACTGATGGGGCTGTGACGGGTGCACTGATGGGGCTGTGACGGGTGCACTGATGGGGCTGTGACGGGTGCACTGATGGGGCTGTGACGGGTGCACTGATGGGGCTGTGACGGGTGCACTGATGGGGCTGTGACGGGTGCACTGATGGGGCTGTGACGGGTGCACTGATGGGGCTGTGATGGGTACACTGATGGGGCTGTGACGGGTACACTGATAAACTGCACTGATGGTAGTTGTGAAGGGTACACTGATGGGCTGCACTGATGGGGGGCTGTGACAGGTACACTGATAGGCTGCACTGATGGGGCTGTGACGGGTACACTGATAGGGCCTGTGAAGAGTACACTGATGGGGGGCTGTGACGGCTAGACTGATAGACTGCACTGATGGGGCTGTGACGGGTACACTAATAGGGCCTGTGAAGGGTACACTGATGGGCTGCACTGATGGGGCTGTGACGGGTGCACTGATGGGGCTGTGACGGGTGCACTGATGGGGCTGTGACGGGTGCACTGATGGCGGCTGTGACGGGTACACTTTATATGAGGTCAGTGTTCACAGTCAAGAGGTTAAAAATCCAACTCTGTTCCCAGGATCAGTGTGTGAAAAGAATCGGGGAACAGAGAGTTGCCAGTGTTTGGCTGTAATTGGACACAATGATCACGTGGTAAAGAGCCGCTGTCGTTGGCTCTTTACTCTGAACAGTGATGCACGGGACTCGGCTCACCATCGATCGTCACACTGTGTGTGCACAAGCAGAGAGACCGGGGGGGGACATCATATGACGTCCACCCAGGAAGAGGAAAGTCCTTCGCAGCCATGAACTAGTTAAAGGAGTAGTAAAGTTACATGTTTTTTCACCTTAATGCATCCTATGCATTAAGGTGAAAAAACATTTGACAATACCGCCCCCCCCCCCCCCGAGCCCCCGTTTTTCTTGCCTGGCCCCTCGAAAGTCCCATGCTCGTCCCCGTCATCCTCTTCGTTTTTCAGCCTGGCCGCCGATTGGCTACACTGGATGGATTGAAAGCAGCGCAGCCATTGGCTGGCGCTGCTGTCAATCACATCCAATGACGCGGGGGGCGGGGCCGAGTGATACAGTCGGCGGCTATGGCCGCCGCTGTATCACGGGAGCGCGCCCGCAATCACTCCACACCATGCGAGCTCACTCGCATTATGGTGTGGAGTCCTTGCGGGGAGGAGCCAAGACAGCCGCCGAGGGACCCCAGAAGACCAGGATCGGGGCCACTGTGTGCAAAACGAGCTGCACAGTGGAGGTAAGTATAACATGTTTGTTATTTTTAGGCAAAAAAAAGGGAAGCTTTAGTGCTCCTTTAAAGTAATTCCAGGATGTATATACTGAACTATATTCAGCTCGGTCCCGTCACGTGATCCGGCTCCCCTGTGTCAGTCATCAGCGGCTGCAGGGGAGAGGAGGGAGCACTGACAAAGGTGAGCCGTAGGAGCCCATCGCTATGAGCTTTAGTAGCCATTGTCTGCGCTCTCTCCTGTCCCCTGCAGACACAGGGGAAGCAGGTCACATGATGACTAGAGTGGGCTGAAAATGGGTAAGTAAACACATCTTTCCTACACAGGTTAGTCCACATAGGTACTAGGAGGGGGGAAGGGAGCAAAAAAATGGGTGTGAAAACACAAAATCCTGCATTAATCTAGTCCATAAAACCTGACAGTTTTTATACTTTTGCCATCCAAAATGTAAAGATGAAGTTTAGCTAAACATTTTTTTTTTTCTATACAGATTTAGTTCCATTCCTTACCTGTAATACAAAATGTCCTATGATATGCAGGCTGCTGGATTCTGTAGGAACACCCTGGGATGTGCATGGCCGCCCTGTCCTCTTCCTGCTGCTGAACATCGTTGCAGGGTTGCCCTGTCCTCTTTCTGCTGTTGCAGGGTTGCCCTGTCCTCTTCCTGCTGCTGAGCATCGTTGCAGGGTTGCCCTGTTTTTTTCCTGCTGCTAAACGTCAGTGCAAGCCTGTCCTGCCCTCTTCCTGTTGCTGAACTTGCAGCACTGTGGGGTGATTACAGTTTCATGACTCTGGGCTCAGCTGCACTAAAAATAATACGATGAGAGCACACCCCCTCAGTCACAGGATTCTCCCCCCTATTCATAGATTGTGTTACAGGCAGTGCAATCAGTGATAGAACCTTTCTGAATGGAGGAGAGAGCAGGGGGGGGGGGGTGTCCCCATGTCCCCATGTCCCTTATAATTTTTAGTGCAGCTGAGCCTAGAGAGCTGAAGCTATTAACCCACCAACCGTGCCAGAATTTCAGCAGCAGTAAGAGGACAGGGCATCACTGCAGTGACATTCAACAGCAGGAAGAGGACAGGGCAATCCCGCAGTGACATTCAACAGCAGGAGGAGGACAGGGCAGCCCCGCAGTGACATTCAACAGGAGGAAGAGGACAGGGAAGCCCTGCGGTGACATTCAACAGGAGGAAGAGGACAGGGCAACCCCGCAGTGACATTCAACAGCAGGAAGAGGACAGGGCAGCCCCGCAGTGACATTCAACAGCAGGAAGAGGACAGGGCAATCCCGCAGTGACATTCAACAGCAGGAGGACGACAGGGCAGCCCCGCAGTGACATTCAACAGGAGGAAGAGGACAGGGCAACCCCGCAGTGACATTCAACAGCAGGAAGAGGACAGGGCAGCCCCGCAGTGACATCCAACAGCAGGAAGAGGACAGGGCAATCCCGCAGTGACATTCAACAGCAGGAAGAGGACAGGGCAATCCCGCAGTGACATTCAACAGCAGGAGGACGACAGGGCAGCCCCGCAGTGACATTCAACAGGAGGAAGAGGACAGGGCAACCCTGCAGTGACATTCAACAGCAGGAAGAGGACAAGGCAGCCCCGCAGTGACCTTCAACATCAGGAAGAGGACAGGGCAGCCCCGCAGTGACATTCAACATCAGGAAGAGGACAGGGCAGCCCCGCAGTGACATTCAACAGCAGGAAGAGGACAGGGCAATCCCGCAGTGACATTCAACAGCAGGAGGACGACAGGGCAGCCCCGCAGTGACATTCAACAGCAGGAAGAGGACAGGGCAGCCCCGCAGTGACATTCAACATCAGGAAGAGGACAGGGCAATCCCGCAGTGACATTCAGCAGCAGGAGGACGACAGGGCAGCCCCGCAGTGACATTCAACAGCAGGAAGAGGACAGGGCAGCCCCGCAGTGACATTCAATAGCAGGAAGAGGACAGGGCAGCCCTGCAGTGACATTCAACAGGAGGAAGAGGACAGGGCAGCCCTGCAGTGACCTTCAACAGCAGGAAGAGGACAGGGCAGCCCCGCAGTGACATTCAATAGCAGGAAGAGGACAGGGCAGCCCTGCAGTGACATTCAACAGGAGGAAGAGGACAGGGCAGCCCTGCAGTGACCTTCAACAGCAGGAAGAGGACAGGGCAGCCCTGCAGTGACGCTTAGCAGTAGGAAGAGGACAGGGAAACCCTACAATGGCATTCATACCAATGCATTTTTTTTTCATGCTTTTTGCAGAAACACAGGACATTATTTTCATGATGGGTTCCTATGGGACTCGTTGACATTAATGCAGTTTGTGGCTCTGCTTGTCTGGAAAGGATCATGGACTTTTTAAAATACAAAACCGCATTTTTTTGGTTCAATAGACAATAAAGGAGCTGCAAAAAAGCATGTAGTGCTTTTTCACCGTGTTTTTTGCCACAATTTGCATTTTTAAATCTGCCCAACAACAAATTTGCCATAAAAAAAAACGCAAATTGTGGCAAAATCACGGCAAAATGCACTGCAGAAACGCGCAAAAGCAACATGCATAGATGAGAGTGGAGCCTAAAGCCTCATACACACGGTCGGACTTCAAACAAATTTTTCCGTGGATTTTTGCCTGAAGGGAGTTGGCCGGGCACACCCATAGCATACACACGGCAGGATTTTTTCTGCAAACTTTCCCAAAATTACGTGTTTTTTTCTGCTCTTTACCGCCACCCTTTGGTCAACTTCTGCTGTTGTTGGTTGATTTTTAACATTGGTTCTGGGCATGCGTGTTTGTACTTTGGACTAAAGTCCGATGGATTTCTGTACACACGATAGGACTTTGCACCGTAGGACTTTTGTTGCCGAAAAGTTTGTCCGTTTGCAGAGCGAACATTTATCCGATGAAAAACAAAAAAGTTTGTCCGATGGAGCCTACACACGGTTGGATTTTTTTGGAAAACTTGCTCATTTTGAAGTTTGTTGTCAAAAAGTCCGACCGTGTGTACGGGGCTTAACCACTTAACAACCACCTGCCGACAAATAACGTCGACAAGGTGGTTGCTTAACTCTGGGAGGACGTTATATAACGTCCTCCCAGAATCGCGCTCCCGCGCGCCCCCTGGGGCGCGCACACGGGAAACTCCGTGACCGCCGGGTCCAGAGGACCCGGCGGATCACGAATCGCGGTAAATCGCCGCTGATAGCGGCCGTTTACCACGTGATCGCTCCGTCAAATGACGGAGCAATCACTTGTAAACAGACCGGCGTCATTTGATGACGCCGGTTCCTCCCTCCCCTCTCTGTACCGATCGGTACAGTGTGAGAGGGGAGGGGGAGGGAGCGGATGGCAGCAGCAGCACTGTGGGCTGGATCTGTGACAATTGCAGTCACAGATCCATCCATCCATCCATCCCTGCTCAGCCATCCCTGTGCTATACCCTGCCAATACTCTGCAATACACCCTGCCAATACTCTGCAAAATACCCTGCCAATACTCTGCAATACCCTGGTGCAATACTCTGCAATACCCTGGTGCAATACTCTGCAATACCCTGGTGCAATACTCTGCAATACCCTGGTGCAATACTCTGCAATACCCTGCGAAATACTCTGCAATACCCTGGTGCAATACTCTGCAATACCCTGGTGCAATACTCTGCAATACCCTGGTGCAATACCCTGGTGCAATACTCTGCAATACCCTGGTGCAATACTCTGCAATACCCTGGTGCAATACCCTGGTGCAATACTCTGCAATACCCTGGTGCAATACTCTGCAATACCCTGCACAATACTCTGCAATACCCTGCACAATACTCTGCAATACCCTGCAAAATACTCTGCAATACCCTGCAAAATACTCTGCAATACCCTGCAAAATACTCTGCAATACCCTGCAAAATACTCTGCAAAATACTCTGCAATACCCTGCACAATACTCTGCAATACCCTGCACAATACTCTGCTATACCCTGCACAATACTCTGCAATACCCTGCGCAATACTCTGCAATACCCTGCACAATACTCTGCAATACCCGCCACAATACTCTGCAATACTCTGCAATACCCGCCACAATACTCTGCAATACCCGCCACAATACTCTGCAATACCCGCCACAATACTCTGCAATACCCTCCACAATACTCTGCAATACCCTCCACAATACCCTGTGCAATACCCTCCACAATACCCTGTGCAATACCCGTGCAATACCCTGCCATACACCGCAATACCCTGCCATACACCGCAATACCCTGCCATAGTCCGCAATACTCCGCAATGCCCGGCAATACTCCGCAATGCCCGGCAATACTCCGCAATGCCCGGCAATACTCCGCAATGCCCAGCAATACTCCGCAATGCCCGGCAATACTCTGCAATAACCACTTCCCGCCCTCCGGCCGTCATATGACGTCCTTGACTTTGTGCGGAGATATCTGAATGATGGGAGCAGCTACAGGCATCATTCAGATATTAGCTTTTTCAGCCGGCGATTCCCTACACCATAACAACAATCATAGCGGCTGTTCCGCCGCTTGATCATTCTTACGGGAGGCGAGAGGGGATGCCCCCCCTCCCGCTGCCCTCCGGTGCTTCTACCGACTCACCGCTACGATCAAAGCCAGGATTGTTGTTTTTTTTTTTTGTATTTTTTTCAGGCTTCCCAGCCTAGAGGTGAGATGTGGGGTCTTATTGACACCCCCCCCCCCCCATATCTCACTGTAAAGAGGACCTGTCATGCCATATTCCTATTACAAGGGATGTTTACGTTCCTTGTAATAGGTATAAAAGTGATCAAAAAAATGTTTAGGGCGGAAAAACATGTCAAACTAAAATAAATAAAGTAAAATGAAGAATAAAATATATTATTTTTTTTAAAGCGCCCCTGTCCCCGTGAGCTCGCATACAGAAGCGAACGCATACGTAAGTCCCGCCCACATATGAAAACGGTTTTCAAACCACACATGTGAGGTATCTCTGCGAACGTTAGAGCGAGAGCAATCATTTTGGCCCTAGACCTCCTCTGTAACTCAAAACATGTAACCAGTAAAAATATTTAAAGCGTCGCCTATGGGGATTTTTTAAGTAGCGAAGTTTGGCGCCATTCCACGAGTGTGTGCAATTTTTAAGGGCAACATGTTAGGTATCTATTTACTCGGCGTAACTTCATCTTTCACATTATGCAAAAACATTGGGCTAACTTTACTGGTTTGTTTTTTTTTTTAAGCACAAAACATTTTTTTTCCGTAAAAAACGCGTTAAAAAAATTGCTGCGCAAATATCGTGCGAGATAAAAAGTTGCAACAACCACCATTATATTCTCTAAGGTCTTTGCTAAAAAACATATATAATGTTTTGGGGTTCTATGTAATTTTCTAGCAAACAAATGATGATTTTTACATGTAGGAGAGAAATGTCAGAATTGGCCTGGGTGCTCCAGAACGCCTGATGGTGCTCCCTGCATGTTGGGCCTCTGTATGTGGCCACGCTGTGTAAAAGTCTCACACATGTGGTATCGCCATACTCGGGAGTAATAGCAGAATGTGTTTTGGGGTGTAATTTGTGGAATGCATATGCTGTGTGTGAGAAATAACCTGCTAATATGACAATTTTGTGAAAAAAAAAAAAGAGAAAAAAAAATCTTGATTTTGCAAAGAATTGTGGGAAAAAATGACAACTTCAAAAAACTCACAATGCCTCTTTCTGAATACCTTGGAATGTCTTCTTTCCAAAAAGGGGTCATTTGGGGGGTATTTGTACTTTTCTGGCATGTTAGGGTCTCAAGAAATGAGATAGGTCGTCAGTACTTCAGGTGTGATCAATTTTCAGATATTGGCATCATAGCTGGTGGACTCTATAACTTTCACAAAGACCAAATAATATACACCAATTTGTACTTATTTTTACCAAAGATATGTAGCAGTATAAATTTTGGCCAAAATTTATGAAGAAAAAATAGTAATTTGCAAAATTTTATAACAGAAACGAAAAAAAAATCATTTTTTTACAAAATTTTCAGTCTTTTTTCTCTTATAGCGCAAAAAATAAAAAACCAACAGTGATTAAATACCACCAAAAGAAAGCTCTATTTGTGTGAAAAAAAGGACAAAAATTTCATATGGGTACAGTGTTGTATGACTGAGTAATTGTCATTCAAAATGTGAGAGCACCGAAAGCTGAAAATTCGTCTGGTTATTAAGGGGGTTTAAGTGCCCAGTGGTCAAGTGGTTAAGGCTGCATTCTCACACTAAACGCGGGCAGAACTGCCACGATTCCGCCCTGCAATTTCAAATGGCTGCGGGACGCGATGGCATTAGTTCTAATGGCACCCCAATCGCGTTGCGGCTTTGCCACGATTGTCGCACGGTGAATCGCGCTGCAATCGCAGCAAATTGCAACGCGTGACACCGTCGCCCAAAAGAAACTCATGTTTCCTTTTGAGCAACAAGTGTTGCGATTGTAGCGCGATTTCCAGCGTGACAAGTTACCTGATTGCGGGTGAAATTTACTTCTGGAATGGAACCCCAATTGAGCCACGATTGCAGCACGATTTACCTCGCAACAATGGCGGCTAAATCGCAGAGCGATTGGCGTGCCATTAGAAGTAATGGCATCGCGTCCGGCGTTTTTGCAGCCATTTGAAATTGCGTTGATTCACGCCTGCAATCATGTGTGAATGCAGCCCAACTCATTCACACCCGATTTCAAATGGCTGCAAAACGCGGGACGCGATTGCGATGCCTTTGCCTCTAATGGCGCCCCAATCTCTCCGCGGTTGATGTGAAGTAAATCGCGGCGCATTTTGGTGTGAACGGAGCCATTCCTTAAAATCGCGCAACTTTGAAGTCGCACAAGTGTGAAAGGAGCCTTACTCTAAACAGGTAACCTGTAAAGGCGTTTAAAGCGTCGCCTATGGAGATTTTTAAGTACCGTAGTTTGTCGCAATTTTAAAGCGTGACATGTTGGGTATCTATTTTCTCGGCATAACATCATCTTTTATATTTTATAAACAAATTGGGTCATGTATTGTGTTTTTTTGCATTAAAATTCAAAAAGTGTATTTTTTCCCTCAAATATTGTGTTTGAAAAACTGCTGCGCAAATACCGTGTGACATAACAAATTGCAACAATCGCCATTTTATTCCCTAGGGTCTCTGCTAGAAAAAAAAATCGTAAAATATTTGGGGGTTATAAGTAACTTTCTAGTAGGGATGAGCTTCGTGTTCGAATCGAACATACGTTCGACTCGAACATCGGCTGTTCGATCGTTCGACGAAGATCGAACGATTTGGGCCGTTCGCGCCAAATTCGAGTGACGCGAACGGCCCACAATGCACTACGCCATCGCAGTGTCATCCAGGCGCTGTGATTGGCCAAGCATGCACTGTGACCCCGCATGCTTGGCCAATCACAGCGCCGGCAGCGAGGAGAGCAATGATTGGCCACAGGCAGGATGCCTGTGGCCAATTATTGCTGAGGGTGTTTAGTACACGCCCCACACTATAAAAGGCCGCCAGCACGGCGGCCTAGTGTAGTGTGTTCCGGAGCAGGGATAGAGCAGCATAGGCAGGGACAGTGACTTTTATTTCTTTCTTGCTTAACCTGGATTCCTTTAGTTTAGGGAAAGAGAAGGATAGGTAGGGAGAGTGTCAGTGTGTTTTGTGCTTGTGCTATAGTGTGCTTAAAAAAAACATTTTTTCTAGGGACAGAAAACTCTAGGTAGGGAGAGTGTCAGTTTCTTTCACTGTGCAAGTCCTTGTTTCCAGGGACCTGGAAGGACAGTGAGTGAATTCTCCTTGTGCTATATTGTGCTTAAAAAAAACATTTTTTCTAGGGACAGAAAACTGTAGGTAGGGAGAGTGTCAGTTTCTTTCACTGTGCAAGTCCTTGTTTCCAGGGACCTGGAAGGACAGTGAGTGAATTCTCCTTGTGCTATATTGTGCTTAAAAAAAACATTTTTTCTAGGGACAGAAAACTGTAGGTAGGGAGAGTGTCAGTTTCTTTCACTGTGCAAGTCCTTGTTTCTAGGGACCTGGAAGGACAGTGAGTGAATTCTCCTTGTGCTATATTGTGCTTAAAAAAAACATTTTTTCTAGGGACAGAAAACTGTAGGTAGGGAGAGTGTCAGTTTCTTTCACTGTGCAAGTCCTTGTTTCTAGGGACTGGGAAGGACAGTGAGTGAATTCTCCTTGTGCTATATTGTGCTTAAATAAAACATTTTTTCTAGGGACAGAAAACTGTAGGTAGGGAGAGTGACAGTTTCTTTCACTGTGCAAGTCCTTGTTTCTAGGGACCTGGAAGGACAGTGAGTGAATTCTCCTTGTGCTATATTGTGCTTAAAAAAAACATTTTTTCTAGGGACAGAAAACTGTAGGTAGGGAGAGTGTCAGTTTCTTTCACTGTGCAAGTCCTTGTTTCTAGGGACCTGGAAGGACAGTGAGTGAATTCTCCTTGTGCTATATTGTGCTTAAAAAAAACATTTTTTCTAGGGACAGAAAACTGTAGGTAGGGAGAGTGTCAGTTTCTTTCACTGTGTAAGTCCTTGTTTCTAGGGACCTGGAAGGACAGTGAGTGAATTCTCCTTGTGCTATATTGTGCTTAAAAAAAACATTTTTTCTAGGGACAGAAAACTGTAGGTAGGGAGAGTGTCAGTTTCTTTCACTGTGCAAGTCCTTGTTTCCAGGGACCTGGAAGGACAGTGAGTGAATTCTCCTTGTGCTATATTGTGCTTAAAAAAAACATTTTTTCTAGGGACAGAAAACTGTAGGTAGGGAGAGTGTCAGTTTCTTTCACTGTGTAAGTCCTTGTTTCTAGGGACCTGGAAGGACAGTGAGTGAATTCTCCTTGTGCTATATTGTGCTTAAAAAAAACATTTTTTCTAGGGACAGAAAACTGTAGGTAGGGAGAGTGTCAGTTTCTTTCACTGTGCAAGTCCTTGTTTCCAGGGACCTGGAAGGACAGTGAGTGAATTCTCCTTGTGCTATATTGTGCTTAAAAAAAACATTTTTTCTAGGGACAGAAAACTGTAGGTAGGGAGAGTGTCAGTTTCTTTCACTGTGCAAGTCCTTGTTTCTAGGGACCTGGAAGGACAGTGAGTGAATTCTCCTTGTGCTATATTGTGCTTAAAAAAAACATTTTTTCTAGGGACAGAAAACTGTAGGTAGGGAGAGTGTCAGTTTCTTTCACTGTGCAAGTCCTTGTTTCTAGGGACCTGGAAGGACAGTGAGTGAATTCTCCTTGTGCTATATTGTGCTTAAAACAAACATTTTTTCTAGGGACAGAAAACTGTAGGTAGGGAGAGTGTCAGTTTCTTTCACTGTGCAAGTCCTTGTTTCTAGGGACCTGGAAGGACAGTGAGTGAATTCTCCTTGTGCTATATTGTGCTTAAAAAAAACATTTTTTCTAGGGACAGAAAACTGTAGGTAGGGAGAGTGTCAGTTTCTTTCACTGTGCAAGTCCTTGTTTCTAGGGACCTGGAAGGACAGTGAGTGCATTCTCCTTGTGCTATATTGTGCTTAAAAAAAAACATTTTTTCTAGGGACAGAAAACTGTAGGTAGGGAGAGTGTCAGTTTCTTTCACTGTGCAAGTCCTTGTTTCTAGGGACCTGGAAGGACAGTGAGTGAATTCTCCTTGTGCTATATTGTGCTTAAAAAAAACATTTTTTCTAGGGACAGAAAACTGTAGGTAGGGAGAGTGTCAGTTTCTTTCACTGTGCAAGTCCTTGTTTCTAGGGACCTGGAAGGACAGTGAGTGAATTCTCCTTGTGCTATATTGTGCTTAAAAAAAACATTTTTTCTAGGGACAGAAAACTGTAGGTAGGGAGAGTGTCAGTTTCTTTCACTGTGCAAGTCCTTGTTTCTAGGGACCTGGAAGGACAGTGAGTGAATTCTCCTTGTGCTATATTGTGCTTAAAAAAAACATTTTTTCTAGGGACAGAAAACTGTAGGTAGGGAGAGTGTCAGTTTCTTTCACTGTGTAAGTCCTTGTTTCTAGGGACCTGGAAGGACAGTGAGTGAATTCTCCTTGTGCTATATTGTGCTTAAAAAAAACATTTTTTCTAGGGACAGAAAACTGTAGGTAGGGAGAGTGTCAGTTTCTTTCACTGTGCAAGTCCTTGTTTCTAGGGACCTGGAAGGACAGTGAGTGCATTCTCCTTGTGCTATACTGTGCTTAAAAAAAACATTTTTTCTAGGGACAGAAAACTGTAGGTAGGGAGAGTGTCAGTTTCTTTCACTGTGCAAGTCCTTGTTTCTAGGGACCTGGAAGGACAGTGAGTGAATTCTCCTTGTGCTATATTGTGCTTAAAAAAAACATTTTTTCTAGGGACAGAAAACTGTAGGTAGGGAGAGTGTCAGTTTCTTTCACTGTGCAAGTCCTTGTTTCTAGGGACCTGGAAGGACAGTGAGTGAATTCTCCTTGTGCTATATTGTGCTTAAAAAAAACATTTTTTCTAGGGACAGAAAACTGTAGGTAGGGAGAGTGTCAGTTTCTTTCACTGTGTAAGTCCTTGTTTCTAGGGACCTGGAAGGACAGTGAGTGAATTCTCCTTGTGCTATATTGTGCTTAAAAAAAACATTTTTTCTAGGAACAGAAAACTGTAGGTAGGGAGAGTGTCAGTTTCTTTCACTGTGTAAGTCCTTGTTTCTAGGGACCTGGAAGGACAGTGAGTGAATTCTCCTTGTGCTATATTGTGCTTAAAACAAACATTTTTTCTAGGGACAGAAAACTGTAGGTAGGGAGAGTGTCAGTTTCTTTCACTGTGCAAGTCCTTGTTTCTAGGGACCTGGAAGGACAGTGAGTGCATTCTCCTTGTGCTATATTGTGCTTAAAAAAAACATTTTTTCTAGGGACAGAAAACTGTAGGTAGGGAGAGTGTCAGTTTCTTTCACTGTGCAAGTCCTTGTTTCTAGGGACCTGGAAGGACAGTGAGTGAATTCTCCTTGTGCTATATTGTGCTTAAAAAAAACATTTTTTCTAGGGACAGAAAACTGTAGGTAGGGAGAGTGTCAGTTTCTTTCACTGTGCAAGTCCTTGTTTCTAGGGACCTGGAAGGACAGTGAGTGAATTCTCCTTGTGCTATATTGTGCTTAAAAAAAACATTTTTTCTAGGGACAGAAAACTGTAGGTAGGGAGAGTGTCAGTTTCTTTCACTGTGCAAGTCCTTGTTTCTAGGGACCTGGAAGGACAGTGAGTGAATTCTCCTTGTGCTATATTGTGCTTAAAAAAAACATTTTTTCTAGGGACAGAAAACTGTAGGTAGGGAGAGTGTCAGTTTCTTTCACTGTGCAAGTCCTTGTTTCTAGGGACCTGGAAGGACAGTGAGTGAATTCTCCTTGTGCTATATTGTGCTTAAAAAAAAATTTTTTCTAGGGACAGAAAACTGTAGGTAGGGAGAGTGTCAGTTTCTTTCACTGTGCAAGTCCTTGTTTCAAGGGACAGAGAAGGACACCTGAAGGTAGCCCTTATTGCTTTTTTCCCATCTCCCTGCAGGCCATCTATTAGAATGTCTGGAAGGCAAACAAGGAGAGGCAGACAGTCAGGAGGCAATAAAAGAGGGCAAGCAGGCTCTGTGTCTGGGGGCAACAGTGCTGGTCGTGGACGCGGTGCATTGTCATCAGCACATGGCCATGGGACACGCTTGTCCTTCTTTTCCGCAGCTGGACATGTTGAGCCACATCATGCCGAAGACTTGGTAGAGTGGATGACCAAGCCCTCCTCCTCCTCATCCTCTCTCACCCAGGCTCAGGGTACTGGCAAAGCAGCTGCCAAAGCGTCCTCTTCCCTGGTATCAATGTCAGACTCATCATCAGTCACTCCTTCCCTAGACCCACCATGTCCTCCTCCTGAGGAGTCCCCCGAACTGTTTGAGCACAGTGTTGGGTACATGCTCCAGGAGGATGCCCAGCGTTTCGAAGGGTCTGATGATGAAACCCAGCTACAGGAAGGCAGTAGGGTGAGAGCAGACAGAGGGGATGCTCAAGAAGGACACCAATCTGGCAGTCATGTTCCAACAGCTGCAGCATACTGCCAGATTGGCTCCAGTGATGAGGAGGGAGGGGATGATGAGGTCACTGACTCCACGTGGGTGCCTAATAGGAGAGAGGAGGAGGAGGATGAGGAGGAGGCACATCTCCAACGAGACAGGATGCCCTTTGGTGGCCAGCGTAAGGGCAGTACACCGACGGAATCACACCGCAGAGCTCTGCCTGTGCAGGGCGCTGCCTCTGCCCGTCATTCAAAAAGTTCCTTGGTGTGGGCCTTTTTTGAGGCTAGTGCATCAGATCGCACAGCTGCTGTTTGCAACATATGTCTCAAGCGTATATCGCGTGGCCAAAACATCAGCCGCTTGGGTACCACATGCCTGACCAGACATATGTTGACCTGCCATGCAGCTCGTTGGCAAGCCTACCTCAAAGACCCACACCAAAGAACAAAGCGGACCTCTCCTTGCACCGCATCAGCTGGGATTTCCAACCCCACTATAACTTCAGTCCTCTCTGAAACATGCACTGAGAGGAATGAAGGTGTAGAATTAGGTGTGTCACAGCCAAGTACTTGCGGCCACTCTGCTAGCAGTACACCGACGTCCGATTCTAGCAGGCAAATTTCCCTGCCCCAGCTGCTGGACCGTCGAAAGAAGTTCACTCCCAGCCATCCACATGCCCAGCGGTTGAATGCTAGCTTGGCTAAATTGCTAGCGCTTCAACTGCTGCCTTTTCAGTTGGTAGACTCGGCCCCCTTCCGTGAGTTTGTGCAATGTGCGGTTCCTCAGTGGCAGGTTCCCAAACGCCACTTTTTCTCACGGAAGGCTATTCCGGCTCTCTACCGGCATGTGGAAGGCAATGTCTTGGCCTCGCTGGACAGGGCGGTCAGCGGTAAGGTGCATATTACCGCTGACTCATGGTCCAGCAGGCATGGACAGGGACGTTACCTTTCTTTCACGGCCCATTGGGTCACTCTTTTGGCAGCTGGGAAGGATGCAGGACAAGGTGCAGTAGTGTTGGAGGTTGTCCCACCGCCACGCCTCCAAAATGCTACTACTGGTTGTGACACACCTCTCTCCTCCACCCCCTCCTCTTCTTCTTCCTCCATGGCCTCTTCCTGTGGTTTGTCCTATGAACCAGCGGTGCTCCGTAGCCGTTCACGGGGCTACGCAAGTACGCAGGCAAAAAGATGCCATGCCGTGCTTGCGCTGGTGTGTTTGGGGGACAGAAGCCACACTGGGGCAGAGGTCCTGTCTGCTCTGCAGGGCCAGGCCGAGAGGTGGTTGACGCCACGCCAGCTTAAGCCAGGAATGGTGGTTTGCGACAATGGCACCAACCTCCTCTCCGCCCTCCGACAGGGACAACTGACCCATGTGCCCTGTGTGGCTCACGTCCTTAACCTGGTGGTGCAGCGGTTCTTGGGCAGGTACCCGGGCTTACAGGATGTCCTGAGGCAGGCCAGGAAAGTCTGTGTGCATTTCCGCAGATCTTATAATGCCAGTGCTCGCCTGGCTGAGCTGCAAAAGGAGTTGAACCTGCCCAAGAACCGCCTTATATGTGACATGCCCACCAGGTGGAACTCAACGTTGGCCATGCTGCAGCGGCTGCACACGCAGCAGAGGGCCATCAATGAGTACCTGTGCGACTACGGCACCAGGACAGGGTCAGGGGAGCTTGGTTTTTTTTCTCCACGCCAGTGGGGCATGATCAGGGCTGCATGCACTGTCCTGGCACCATTTGAGGAGGCCACGAGGATGGTGAGCAGTGACAGTGCATGCATCAGTGACACTGTACCTCTTGTCCACCTGTTGGAGCACACGCTGCGTGGAATAATGGACAGGGCACTTGAGGCAGAACAGAGGCAGGAAGAGGAGGACTTCCTTGCCTCTCAAGGCCCCCTTTACCCAGACAGTGTTCCTTCTGTCCCACCCATCGCACAGGAAGAGGAAGAGGAGGAGGAGGAGGAGGAGGAGGAGGATTGTGTCAGCATGGAGGTGGAGGCTGGCACTCAGCATCATCAGCAGCAGTCTTTTAGGGATGATTTACAGTCCCAAGAAACCAGTGGACTTGTACGTGGCTGGGAGGAGGTGACTGCGGATCATGTCGTCCTTAGTGACCCAGAGGACTCCGGAGCGAATGCCTCAGCAAACCTACGCTGCATGGCCTCCCTGATCCTGCAAAGTCTGCGGAAGGATCCTCGTATTCTTCGGATCAAGGAGAGGGACCATTACTGGCTGGCCACTCTCCTTGATCCACGGTACAAGGGTAAGGTTGCGGACCTTATGTTACCGTCGCAGAGGGAGCAGAGGATGAGACAACTCCGGGAGGCCTTGCAGAAAGGTCTGTGCAACGCGTTCCCAGAGACTGGGAGGTTACAAACTCCTGGTCCAGGACAACGAGTTGCTGAGGCTTCGGCCAGTCAAAGAAGGAGCGGTGGGGAAGGTGGCCGTCTGACCGATGCGTTCAGACAATTCTTTAGTCCGCAGCCCCAAAGTATGATTGGTTCCAGCAACCATCGCCAGCGTCTGATAAACATGGTGCAGGAATATCTAGGGGCAAGGTCAGACTTGGACACCTTCCCCACCGAAAATCCTCTGGCTTACTGGGTCTTGAGGATGGATCACTGGCCAGAGCTTGCACAGTATGCAATTGAGCTACTGGCCTGTCCTGCATCCAGCGTTCTTTCGGAACGCACATTCAGTGCTGCTGGAGGATTTGTCACGGATCACAGGGTGCGCCTGTCCACCGACTCGGTTGATCGACTGACTTTCATCAAGATGAACCAGTCTTGGATCACCACCAGCTACCACACACCTGATGCTGATATAACAGACTAATTGATTTTAACATGTCACATCCCTTCAAGACTGATGCTGATGCTGAGTGTCTGTGCTGTTATGTTGACTGGCTATCCTCCTCCTCCGAGTCCTCAATGATACGATTGATGATGATAGCTTGGAAGATCATTTTTGTTTATGGGTGCCGCCACCAGTGGCTAAGGCCCAATTTTTCAGCCCCTGTTTTACAGGGGCGTGTAATTACAATTTTTTTAGCAATAATTTGCCATAGGGCTCATTGCTGTGCTCCAAGTACAGTATCTGTGAGGGGTTGGAGTGTTGTGGCACCAGTGCCTAAGGCCCAATTTTTCAGCCCCTGTTTAACAGGGGCGTGTCATTACAATTTTTGAAGCAATACTTTGCAACAGGGCTCATTGCTGTGCTCCAAGTACAGTATCTGTGAGGGGTTGTAGTGTTGTGCCACCAGTGCCTAAGGCCCAATTTTTCAGCCCCTGTTCAACAGGGGCATGTAATTACAATTCTTGATCTAATAATTCACAGCAGGGCCCATTGCTGCACCCACCAAGAGTAACTCTGAGGGCTTACAGTGTTGTGGCAACGCCACCACCACCACCACCACGAAAGGCCCAATTTTTCAGCCCCTGTTCAACAGGGGCATGCAATTACAATTCTTGATCTAATAATTCACAGCAGGGCCCATTCCTGCACCCACCAAGAGTAACTGTCAGGCCTTACAGTGTTGTGGCACCAGCACCACCATCAAAGGCCCAATTTTTACTACCACTGTTCAACAATTATATGTAATTACAATTCCTGATATAATAGTTGACAGCAGGGCGTTCCAGCACCAACCAAGAGTAACTGTGAGTGCTTACAGTGTTGTGCCAACACCAACAACTAAGGGGCCTATTTCTGCAGAGTATCTACGGCAGGTCCCTACTTTCAAACATCCAACTTACAAACGACTCCTACTTGCAAACGCAAGAAGACAACAGGAAGTGAGAGGAAATCTACCACTAGGAAGGAAAATTCTCTCCTGTAAGAATTAATATGGGAGAAAGGTGTCTCCTCTGTACTGATGCTTTATCAGCAATCCTTGTTTCAAGAAAAACACCACATTTCAAAAACAGTTGTCATTGGGACGGAAAGTGAGGTGAAATGTTCTGAACAGGGGCACAGACAGCAAAACAAATGTTACAGGGGTGATAACCCTTACCTATGTTTTCCAAAAAGTTTAAAAATAGATTTTTGGGCTGGAGCTACACTTAAACAATGTACCTGTTCAAAATTACAAACAGATTCTACATAAGAACAAACCTACAGTCCCTGTCTTGTATGCACCGCCTGTATACGGCTGTTCAGAGTATATAGGGCCTTTTTTATTTTATGTGCGGGGTTCCCCTTAATATCCATACAAGACCCAAAGGGGCTGGTAATGGGCTGGGGTAGGGGGGGGGGGTCATGGGGTAGCTATGCCATTTTTCTTAAAGATTTTCATCCATATTACCGGGACCAGACATTACATTAAAGCCGCAAGCAGTTTTAAATGGCTTTTTTTTCCTTTAGAAGTGTCATTTTGTGCAGGGACAGTTCTAAACACGGGAAACACGTGGCACTTCACAGGCATACTTTAGACACCCCCCAGGTACGATATTTAAAGGAATATTTGACTTTTTTTTTTTCACTTTATGCATCATTAAAATGACTGCTCCCGAAAAACGACCGTTTTTAAAACTTCTTTTTGCATTGATACATGTCCCCTGGTGCAGAACCCGGGTTCCCAAACCCTTTTTAGGACAATAACATGCATAATAGTTGTTATAATTAGCACTTTAGAATTCGAACGTTCGCATCCATTGTATTTAATAGGGTTCTAATGTTCGTACGAACTTTCGGTCCGTTCGCGGGTTCTGGTGCGAACCGAACCCGGGGGTGTTCGGCTCATCACTACTTTCTAGCAAAAAAAATACTGATTTAAACTTGTAAACAAAAGGTGCCAGAAAAAGCCGGGTCTTCATAGCGGATGTGTATGGATCATTTTTGGTAAATAGTGTGACTTTAATGACAGGTCCTCTTTAGTTGGAGGCAGCCGACCTTTCCCCGCTGTCTTCCTGCCCCCACCCAGAACGGGGCGTGTCGCCATCAAGCTGGAGAATCAAAACTGAAAGTGTACGGCTCGTACTTTGCTTTCATTTTGCAGGTCGCCATCGAGACAAACAGTAAGTCTGAACTTCCCCAAATCCAAATTCATTTTATATTCTGCATTATAACTTTCTTCCCCCACCCCCAGAGTGAAAGGGAAGGTGATTATTGGTTGGGGGGGGGGGTCAGGGGTTAAATCCCTGAGCAGATCACAGAGAGGACTATGAGGGCGGGGCTGGGACAGGTGTTTTTATCACCCCTTTTTGGGGGCCACTTTTAGCTCTTGACGACTTTAGTGACCCCCGATAAGTTGCATTTATTAATACCATGGGCCAAACCATTGCATGGGAGGGGGGATTTAGAGGAAAATGAAACCCACATTACAGTCCTCAGATGTGGCGGCTGCTTTCGTTTTCTTGATTCAAACTGGGAACATCTTTAGAATAAGGTGACCAGATTTTTTAAATGAAATCCGGGGACATTTTTTTTTTTACTAGCAATGGTTAGCAATGGTGGCAATAAGCGACTCTCTGCCTGTCGCCACCGGGGAGCGGAGGAAGATCACTCCACCAGGGAAGGCAAGGAGATAAGCAGGCAGGCGGCTGGCCGGGACTTGAGCCAAGGCAGAAGAACATGCGAGCGGGAGCGAGACGGGCATGCACCCGAAACTGAAGAAATATTCTCTCCGCTTCGACCAGCACATGATCATCAGAAAGGGGCACAGATAATGGAATTTTTTTTTTTTTATTCTGCACTGACTTTCTTTGAAATTGCCCCAGTCCCTGTTCAAATCCAATCCAGGGACAAAACCGGGGACAGACTTGGTCCGGGGACAGTGTCCTCAATCCGGGGACTGTCCCCTGAAACCGGGGATGTCTGGTCACCCTACTTTAGAAATGCTCCTTGATCCTGCCATCCTTGTCAGTTCCTGTGAGCTGCACTGAAGAATATCTGCTGTCTAAAGCCTCGTACACACGGTCGGACTTCAAACAAACTTTTCCGTGGATTTTTGTCTGAAGGGAGTTGGCTGGGCACACCCATAGCATACACACCACAGGACTTTTCTGCAAACTTTCCCAAAACTTTCCTAACATCACGTGGTTTTTCTGCTCTTTACCGCCACCCTTTGGTCAACTTCTGCTATTGTTGGTTGATTTCAACATTGGTTCTGGGCATGCGTGTTTGTACTTCGGACAAAAGTCCGATGGATTTCTGTACACACGATAGGATTTTGCACCGTATGACTTTTGTTGCCGAAAAGTTTGTCCGTTTGCAGAGCGAACTTTTGTCCGATAAAAAACAAAGTTTGTCCGACGGTCTGATTTTTTTTAAAGCGTGCTCATTTTGAAGTTTGTTGTCAAAAAGTCTGACCGCGTGTACGGGGCTTTAGCTCTCTTCTGTGATCTACCAACTGCCCTGACCCTCCATGTAAGGGAGATAAAGACATGTTTTTAGTTAGAGTTGCCACCTGTCTGAGATTTGAATCATGTCTCCGGGTTTTAGGCGGACTGAAACCCAGACACTTTATTCAGATTGGGCTGTGGGCCTGTGGCTCCCCAAGTAACCAAGATAGTCGCATACAAATTTGTTGCTGTCTGGGAGCCGCGGGCGGCTATCTGGGGGGCAGGTTCAGCATCACTCAGGGGCGGAGAGATGACGTCACCAAGAGCAATTTGGCCACACCCACTGTTCGCTGCGGCACCCTTTGCGCACTACATTACTACTGTGTTCGGGTTTGGCTTGAAGAAAAGGTGGCAACCCTATTTGTAGTCCATATCAGGAGAGAAGCCTAGGGTCTCCACCATGGCTCCCTCCATAGATACGGTGGGGGAGTGAGGTAGTGAGGTAGCCACCCAGAGACAGGAAGTGTGTTATTTGCAGGATTGCCAGGTGATAATCAAGCTAAAGACACCTGGAAAAAAAAAACGAATGCAGGTGCCACACCAAGGACTAGTGAGTTAAAATACAGGGGTGTAGGTAAGGGGGGGGGTGGGGGGGGGTGTCCAGGAGCATTTGCAGTGCAGCAGCTTGTGCTGACTGCCACACTGGATATCCAGAGAATGTAAAATCGGGTCAAAGTCATACCAAAAGTCGCACTGGAAAATCATGCAACTTCGGAGACGCCCTAATGTGAATGGAGCCTTAACCTGTATAATCCCAGCATTTGCTGGTGTCTTCCCGGCCTGGCCAATCAAGATGGCAGAAAATCCTGAACCCGGAAGATGTCGGCGCTGGGATGCCGCTAGAGATGATGCGAGTATAGTTGTGCTTTTGAGCTGCATTCACACTATAATGTTTCAGGAACGCGCGTGATTTAGGGCGCATTTCCGAATCGTGCAAGAAAAAAAAAATGGAAGTCGCGCCTGCGGTGCCTTTCAGTGTTAATGTCACCCGAATGCGCAAAAACCCCAGACAAAACGCGCCAGTAAGGATGCAAGAAGTTTAAAAAGGTTCATGAGCTACTTTATCGTGTTTGTTGCACATAGGGTGGCCTGTTGAGATGAATAAGCTGCCCTAGGTGGGTAACGCAAAACCACGCACATTCGCCGTGCGATTATGCATGCGTTCGCAAAAGGCTATAATGTGAATGCAGCTTTAAGGGGGGGGAAACACACACACACATATATATATATATATATATATATATATATATATTTTTTTATTTTATTTTTTTCCTAAATATTTATTATATAAACATTTAATAAAAGACAAAGGATTCCCCGTGCACTATGGGTAATCTAAAGAGGCAACTGCCTTAGGCTGCATTCACACTTGCCGATTTGGCATCGCTGCGATTCTGCCCACGATTCCAATTCGCAACAAAACACATGATGCACGTTTGGCTAGCATTATTCTTAATGGCACCCCAAACGCGGTGCGATCCTGCTGCGGTTGTTGCGCAACAAAAAGGTGTGTTTAAAAATCACGCTAAGCTTGTCGTCCAAAAAGGACCAGGAGCTACTTTTGGATGACAAACGCGCACACAGGGCAGCTCATTGAAGTGATTAAGCTGCTCTATGCACGACACGCAAAATCGTGTGAGAATCGCTCCCCCCCCCCCGTTCACATCTCGCGATTTGAGATCGCAATTCCAAATCACGTGGAAATCACAGCACAACGCGCTGCATGCATTTGGGTGTCATTATCCTTCAATGGCACCCCTAAAGTGATGCGATTCTTCTGCGATTGTCACGTGACAGGCAGGATCGTGCAGCAAACCGCGCTTTCAAAAATCACCCAAAAAGAAGAGGGTTTGTTTGGGTGGCAAATGTGAAGAGAATGGGCTGCCTGCCTATGCAGCACGCAGAATTGCGTGAAAATCGTGATGCCAAAAACGTGCATCGGGAACGCTCATTCCCGTTACGCCATAATTTGAACAGGGCCTCAGCAAAAATCATGAGCAGGAACTCGTTCCCACTACACGATATGTGAAGGGGGCCTCGGTGTGACTGAACCCTCAGACACACCTATCCAATAAGTGAGATGTCACTGCTCTGACTACATTTGAGTAGCTTGAGCTACTGAGCCCCATTGACATCTCACGATTTGGGATCATGGGCAAGACCGCTGCGGTTCTGCCCGTGATCTCAAATTGCAGCAGCTGGAAGCAGATGCTGGCAGATACTGTGCACATATTACTGTCCTAACAAGACTTTTTTTATTTTTGACCCGATACAAAAAGTTTTGCTGTGTCACCTAAAATCCAAATGAAGGCGGGGCTAAAGCGCCCCAAAATGCGTTAACTTTGTTGGCACTCTATAAACTTTTGTCTGGAGTTGAGTATCAGGTTGTGGCACGTCAATTTTAGATTCTGTAAACACTAGGGGGCAGAGGTGAGACTAGAAAATGAAAAAAGAAGCCAAGCTCGCCATCTGCTGGCTGAACCGGAGATTACACTATTACACTCATGCAATATTTCAGAATTACCTACATGGTAAAAAAAAAAGCACTGACCATAATAAATAAAATAAATACAAATCCACTATATGGTCCTTTTTAACAACTACCTTCTTGTACATAGATGGATTCGAAGGTTTGGGCTTTCGAGCTCTGGGATGATCAAACGGTGAATAAAAAGCCGGTGTCGCTGACCTTTCCTCGACCAGACAACAGCTTCTTGTACATCATCACCAATAAGAAAAGTAAATGCCACCTTTTACAGGAGCCGGTCAACCAGAAAAACGGGAAAAAGGTGAGAATCTCCCACTCATGAGGGGGGGGGGTGTCCCGTCTACTTTAATGAAAACTATCTTCAGATACAGTATATAGTTTGGGAATACCGTAGGACTAAAGCCGGCCGTACACGTTAAAATTTGATTGGAAGATCTCCTCCTTGTATATTGAACTTTTTAAAACTATGTAATGTGTAGGTCTACCTATACCAGTGATGGCGAACCTTGGCACCCCAGATGTTTTGGAACTACATTTCCCATGATGCTCATGCACTCTGCAGTGTAGTTGAGCATCATGGGAAATATAGTTCCAAAACATCTGGGGTGCCGAGGTTCGCCATCACTGACCTAAACCATCATTTGGATCCAATCAGGTGGTCTCCTAGACATGGTTTTGTTAGGAAACAAATTTTTTGTTATCCACTACGGCCCTCTTGTAGCTGCCCCAATGGCCTGTCTCCTGCTAGTTTGTGATACACGGTCTCTATAACCCTATAATGTCTAATTACCATTATTGGTCCACAGACTGATCTGCTCATTGGTAGACTCTGTGCCACGCCTATGACTAAGGCTTAAAGGATGAAACCTGTAATCTCTCTGGACTGGACTTTGACCATATGTGCCAATAAAACTGTTTACTATCCCAAGACTTCACTGAATTTCCGGCTTCTGACTATTAAAGGACTGCGCCATGTATGGCTTGTCTTTGTCTTGAATGGAGTTGACAGTTGTTGAAGTGGACCTGTCAGCCCTTCAATTCTCCATCGAGACATTCCTGACATGTCACAATAGAAAGAAACCGTATCCTTTTTCAGCAAAGCTCCACCTCTATCATTAACCACTTGCTTATCGGGCACTTAAACCCCCTTCCTGCCCAGACCAAATTTTCACACAAATAGACCTTTCTTTTGGTGGTATTTGATCACCTCTGGGGTTTTTATTTTTTGCTAAACAAATAAAAAAAGATGGAAAATTTTGAAACAAAAAAATCATGTTTCATATTTTGTTAAAAAAAAATTGCAAACAGGTAATTTTTCTCCTTCATTGATATGCGCTGATGAGGCGGCACTGATGAGCACTGATAGGATGCACTGATGGGCACTGATAGGCACAGATAAGGAGGCACTGATGGGGACAGATAAGGCGGTACTGATGGCCACTGATAAGATCGCACTGATGGGTGGCACTGAAGGGCACTGATAGGTGTTACTGATAGGTACCACTGATATAGACTGGCACTGGTAGGTGACATTGATGGGCACTGGTAGGTGACACTGATGGGCACTGGCAGGTGACACTGATGGGCAGCACTGTTGATGAGGCACTGATTGGTGACATTGATAGGTGGCACTGTGGGCACTGATAGGTGGCACTGTGGGCACTGATAAGTGGCACTGTGGGCACTGATGGGTGACACTGTGGGCACTGGTAGGTGGCGCTGGTGGGCACTGGAAGGCGGCACTGTTGTGCACTTGTAGGTGGCACTGACAGGTGGCACAAGTGGGCACAGATGAGCTGGCGGCAGCTCTCCCTGATCAGGACCGATGTCCCTCTGACAGCCGCCGGTGATCAGCGTGAGGAGAAAAAATAGCCGATTACCGGCTCTGTTTACATCAAATGATCAGCTTTCATTGGCTGACAGCTGATCACATGGTAAGGGGTCAGGATCGACCACTTACTCCGATCTGTGATCCAGCGAGTCTCATAGACTCGCTAATCACAGAGCGAGCCGCACGCGCCCTGCAGGGGGCGCGCAGGCCACTCTAGCACGGGAGGACGTCTATTGATGCCCTCCCGGCAAAGTAGGTCCGCGCTGTAGCCATCATTCGGCTATATCGCGGATCTGAAGCGGTTAAAAAGCTGTCCATGAGCTTCAGTCACTGACTCTGCCTTGGCTGACATAATGTCATCAGTCTGCTGCAGACAGTAGTAAGCATTTACTCTTACTTAAAGAGGAAGTAAACCCTCTCTAAAAAACAAACAAAAAAAAAACACCCTGCAGGACAAAGGCATAATGAGCTAGCAGCTCATTATGAATTACCTGAGATCGAAGCCCCCGCAGCGACCCTCGTTCACCACCTCCTTCGTCGCCGCCATCTTTCCCGGAGTGACTTCCGGGTGGCGCGGCTCCGGCGCTGTGACTGGCCGGAGCAGCGATGACGTCACTCCGGCGCACGCGTGCGAGAGCCGTTAGTGACGGCATGATCGCCTTCACTAACGTTACGCTCAGTGCGCCTGCGCCATTATCTACGGCGCGCATGCGCCGTAGACATCGGTGCCCGGTTTTTGGAAAATATCTCCTTAACCGTGTAGATTAAGGAGATATTTCTTGCACCTACAGGTAAGCCTTAATCTAGGCTTACCTGTAGGTTAAAGTGGTCTGTAAGGGTTAACAACCACTTTAATGATCACTTAAACTGTACATTGTAACTTTGTAGCAAGTCACAAGATGGGAGGCAGCAGGGGCTGAACTGTGTCAGACACTTGCGAACACACAAAAAGAACTGCACACACACTAGGATTTACCGAATTGTGGCATCTCTTATCTGGCATCTCAGCCCAGGAAGTAGATGATGACCCTGGATGACACCTGAACAAAGATGGCCCTGTCTTTATTGGGGAGGAAAATAGATGAAGACATTTGCAGGGGGAGCAGTGTGGGAGGTAATAAATATCTGGAAGTGTTACACTGACAAACTGCTGAGCTTAAAAAACATATCTGATAGACGTGCGGTTTGTTTAGTTCCGAATTGAAATTCTGACAAATTTTTCGTTATTCGTAAATTTGGATGTGTCCAAATTACAATAGTAGTGAATTAAAACTACCGGTAATCCAAAATAATGAAACGAAATTCAGCTGAAATTCTAATTCAAATTGGATTCGAAAATGAAATTTGAAAGCAAGAATAAAATTGAAATTAAAGTAGAATAGAAAAGAACAGATGAGAATAGAATAGAATAGAATAGAGCAGAAAAGAATAGAGTCTACATTTGGCTAATATTTGAAGAGTTGTCCGTTCCAAATCATGGCTATTTAATATGGACCCGGCCTGGCCTCCCTTTAGGGATAAAACAGCCTCTACTTTTCTGGGAAGGCTTCCCACTAGATTTCGAAATGTGTCTTTGGGAAGTTGTGCCCTTCTTTGAGGTCAGGTACTCCAAATAATGGTCAAACATAGACTGGACAACCCTTCAAATGATGACCAAACGTAGACTAGATAGCTCTCCAAATAATCGTCCACAATTGGAGTGTTGTCCAGTCTACACTTGGCCATTATTTGGAGGGTTGTCCAGTCCACAGTTGGAGGGTCGTCCAGTCTACATTTGGCTATCCTGTTCCAAATCATGGCTATTTAATATGGACCTGGCCTCTTTATGGGGATAAAATAGCCTCTACTTTTCTGGGAAGGCTTCCCACTAGATTTTGGAGAGTGTCTGTGGGAAGTTGTGCCCTTCTTTGAGGTCAGGTTCTCCAAATAATGGCCAAACATAGACTGGACAACCCTTCAAATAATTGACCAAACATAGACTAGATAGCCCTCCAAACAATCGTCCAAAGTTGGAGGGTTGTCCAGTCTACATTTGGCCATCATTTGAAAGGTTGTCCAGTCTATGTTTGGCCATCATTTGAAGGGTTGTTAAGTCTATGTTTGGCCATTATTTGGAGAGTTGTCCAGTCTACATTTGGCTACCCCATTCCAAATCATGGCTATTTAATATGGACCTGGCCTCCCTTTGGGGATTAAACAGCCTCTACTTTTCTGGGAAGGCTTCCCACTAGATTTTGGAATGTGTCTGTGGGAAGTTGTGCCCTTCTTTGAGGTCAGGTACACCAAATAATGGCCAAACATAGACTGGACAACCCTTCAAATGATGACCAAACGTAGACTAGATAGCCCTCCAAATAATCGTCCACAGTTGGAGGGTCGTCCAGTCTACATTTGGCCATCATTTGAAGGGTTGTCCGGGCTATGTTTGGCCATTATTTGAAGGGTTGTCCAGTCCACAGTTGGAGGGTCGTCCAGTCTACATTTGGCCATCCTGTTCCAAATCATGGCTATTTAATATGGACCTGGCCTCCCTTTGGGGATAAAATAGCCTCTACTTTTCTGGGAAGGCTTCCCACTAGATTTTGGAGTGTGTCTGTGGAAGTTGTGCCCTTCTTTGAGGTCAGGTACTCCAAATTATGGACAAACATAGACTGGACAACCCTTCAAATGATTGACCAAATGTAGACTAGATAGCTCTCCAAATAATCGTTCACAGTTGGAGGGTCGTCCAGTCTACATTTAGCCATCATTTGAAGGGTTGTCCAGTCTGTTTGCCCATAATTTGGAGGGTTGTCCAGTCCACAGTTGGAGGGTTGTCCAGTCTCTGTTTTGCCATAATTTGAAGGGTTGTCCAGTCCACAGTTGGAGTGTCATCCAGTCTACATTTGGCCAATATTTGAACAGTTGTCCAATCTTAGTTTTCCTATCATTAGGAGGGTCATCCAGTCTACATTTGGCCATCATTTGAAGGGTTGTCCAGTCTATGTTTGGCCATAATTTGGAAGTGGTGTCAACGGAAAATATTGATAGTTTTAAATGACTCTTGGATTTGCATCTTAACAAACACAATATATAGGGATATGGGAACTGATTATCAACACAAACATACAAAGGTTGAACTGGATGGACTTTTGTCTTTATTCAACCTTACCTACTATTAAAAGATTAACGGAATAGAGTAGAATTCAAAAAAACAATAGAATATAACAGAATACAATAGCACAAATATAACCATCTTCCGAAATTCGAATAGAATAAATTTGAATAGAAAAGAAAAGAATAGAATGAAAAAATAAGAGAATAGAATAGAAAAAAAACAATAGAATAGAAAGAATATAGCCATCTTCCGAAATTAGAATTTCGAATAGAATTAATTTGAATGCCGATTCAAATCGAATCAGAAAACAAATAAACAAAACAAATTTATCGCAATAACGAATTGAAACAAAACAGTTTTTTTTTTTTTTTTTGTTCTGCACATGTCTAATATCTGATGACAGGTCCACTTTAAGACTCACCTGTGTTATTTATTTATTTATTGGGGAAGAAGTCAGAGGAGAAGAAGATGGAGGAGATATTCCAGTACGGCGGATCTACCAAAGTCTTCTCTGTGACCAATGGAACTGAGAACAAATGGGAGGTGAGGAGTGATGTCATCCATACATGGAGAAATAGACGTTGGCCACTCATAGACATCTATAGGAACGTGGATGGGTCAGCTTTCTGCCGAAAAGCTAAAATCCTAGACACTGTTTTTTTTTTTGTTCGTTTAAAAAAAAAATTGTCTCTGACCCCCTAGTGGGGAGATTTTCCTCACTTCCTGTCTCTGTGACACCTCAGAAATAAGGAATGTGGTTGTCACTGAGACAAGAAGGCAACAAGACAACGTTGTCAGACATAACCCTCCTCATTCTACGGACCTTTCATTTGGGATCTTCTGTTGTCTTCACAGGTGCGTTTGCTGCTGAGCCCCTCTGAGGTGAACCGGCTGTCCTCTGGCTTCAATTTGATTGGCTACCTCAGCACATGCCTGGTGAGTAGTGGGTAGTCTGCAGAAGAAGTACGGCACAACGGATGGTGACACATTTGGCCAATCTCAAGCAGTTTATCTGCATATTTAAGTTGCAAAATTTCCCCTAAAAAGTCCGGCATGCATTACTGTCCCTAATCATTAAAGGGCAGAATTGTAAATCAGTAAATGTGACAAACGTGTTAAAAAAATAAATACATTTTAGGCTTGAAGTTTAGCTAAAACCGCCCAAATATTATAAATTTTCTGAAAGCAGGGACCCTGGAGAATAAAATAGCGGTAGTTCCAATTTTTATGTCACACAATATTAGCGCAACGGTTTATCAAACACAAAATTTCAGTAAAATATACACTAAAGTTAATCTTAGGGCACACAAATGTAACATATTACCCAATATTTGGGGGTAAAATATGAAAGTTGAGGTTACACCGAGTAAGTGGATACCAAACATGTCAAACCTCAAAATTTCTGTGAAATGGCAACAAGCGTCGGTACCCAAAATTCTCCATAGGTGGCGCTTTAAAAGTCAGGTCACCTGTTTGGGGATAACCATGAATAAAGGGCCAAGAAATATTGTCTTCACTCCAGCGTGCGCGATATGTAACATGTAGCGCATTCAACGTTATTGTATGTAGGTGCCCCTGATATGCGCATTTACATTTTTGTATGTGTGGGGGTGGGGCAGACTCAAAAGTTTTTAGGGGGGGGCGGGGAGTAGACCAATAGAGGACCGATAGCCCCCTATGTGATAGCAAATTTATAGTAGCAGGTATTTTAGACTCCTGTCATTTCCCCAGTTGCTGCAGACGTATGACATACATCAAGGGCAGTTGCTTCGGACCTAAGATATACATCAATGGCAGTTGCTGTGGACGTATGACATACATCAATGGCAGTTGCTGCGGATGTATGACATACATCAATGGCAGTTGCTTCAGACGTATAACATACGTCAATGGCAGTTGCTGCAGACATACAACATACATCAATGGCAGTTGCTGCAGACGTACAACATACATCAATGGCAGTTGCTGTGAATGTACTGTATAAACTTACAATAGAAGTTGCTGCGGACGTATAACACACATCAATAGCAGTTGCTGCGGATGTATGACATACATCAATGGCAGTCACTGCGGACGTATGACATACATCAATGGCAGTCACTGCAGACGTATGACATACATCAATGGCAGTCACTGCAGACGTATGACATACATCAATGGCAGTCATTGCGGACGTATGACATACATCAATGTCAGTTGCTGCGGACGTATGACATACATCAATGGCAGTTGCTGTGGACGTATGACATACATCAATGTCAGTTGCTGCAGATGTATGACATACATCAATGGCAGTCATTGCGGACGTATGACATACATCAATGGCAGTCACTGCGGACGTATGACATACTTCAATGGCAGTTGTTGTGGACGTATGAGATACATCAATGGCAGTCACTGCGGACGTATGACATACATCAATGGCAGTTGTTGTGGACGTATGACATACATCAATGGCAGTCACTGCGGATGTATGACATACTTCAATGCCAGTTGCTGCGGACGTATGACATACATCAATGGCAGTTGTGGACATATAACATACATCAATGCCAGTTGCTGCAGACGTATGACATACATCAATGCCAGTCACTGCGGACGTATGACATACATCAATTGTAGTTGCTGCGGACGTATGACATACATCAATGGCAGTCACTGCAGACGTATGACATACATCAATGGCAGTTGTTGTTGTGGACGTATGACATACATCAATGGCAGTCACTGCGGACGTATGACATACATCAATGGCAGTTGTTGTTGTGGACGTATGACATACATCAATGGCAGTCACTGCGGACGTATGACATACATCAATGGCAGTTGCTGTGGACATGTGACACACGTCAGTAACAGTAAAGGGGTTAAAACACATGCACCTGGAAGGTTCAAATGCAGTGAATATTTGGTGAATGTCAGTGTCAATTCATGTAAAGAAGGATTGTATCGTACCATATTATAGGTATCCGCAGAGTCTCATAAAGCCTATGAGAAACTCATTTGTTGGGGCCACAAGGACACAGCAGAAGAGATCTGCAGGATGATCGCCCCGTTCTTCTGCCTTCCGGAAGGTGACATGGCCAGGCTGGTCAGCGACTGCTGCACAAAACTCGAGGGAATGGTGAAGACAAGGATCATAGAGTCCTGCATGGGTAAAAAGGAGGCGGTGATAGTGGCCGGAGGGCTGACGGCTCTGATGGCGGCTGAACTGGCCGCCTCTTTTGTAGCCTCCAATATGTTTGACTATACAGGAGAGAAGATGGAGAGCGGGGAGGACCTGAAGGAGAAGGTAAGAAGATTGTGGGATTAGGACAAGAATACAAGGAGCACCAACTGTAGGTCCTCACTGTCCTCCTGATACCACTGCCAAGCACATGTGGAAGAATTATAATAACTAGGAGCTGTGGTCCCCACCTCCTCCTCCTCCTCCACATGTCTAAGCTGGTGGAATCAAGGACAGAACGTGCTTGAACAAACAACTCCACCATTGGTCAGTGTACATCAGCATTGTTTTTGTATGAAAGCCCACCATTGGTCAGTGTACATCAGTATTTTACTTGTAAGGAACCCCACCATTGGTCAGTGTACATCAGTATTTTACTTGTAAGGAACCCCACCATTGGTCAGTGTACATCAGTATTTTACTTGTAAGGAACCCCACCATTGGTCAGTGTACATCAGTATTTTACTTGTAAGGAAGCCCACCATTGGTCAGTGTACATCAGGGTTTTACTTGTAAGGAACCCCACCATTGGTCAGTGTACATCAGGGTTTTACTTGTAAGGAACCCCACCATTGCTCAGTGTACATCAGGGTTTTACTTGTAAGGAACCCCACCATTAGGGATGAGCTTCGTGTTCGAGTCGAACATACGTTCGACTCGAACATTGGCTGTTCGATCGTTCGACGAAGATCGAACGATTTGGGCCGTTCGCGCCAAATTCGAGTGACGCGAACGGCCCACAATGCACTACGCCATCGCAGTGTCATCCAGGCGCTGTGATTGGCCAAGCATGCACTGTGACCCCGCATGCTTGGCCAATCACAGCGCCGGCAGCGAGGAGAGCAATGATTGGCCACAGGCAGGATGCCTGTGGCCAATTATTGCTGAGGGTGTTTAGTACACGCCCCACACTATAAAAGGCCGCCAGCACGGCGGCCTAGTGTAGTGTGTTCCGGAGCAGGGATAGAGTAGCATAGGCAGGGACAGTGACTGTTATTTCTTTCTTGCTTAACCTGGATTCCTTTAGTTTAGGGAAAGAGAAGGATAGGTAGGGAGAGTGTCAGTGTGTTTTGTGCTTCTGCTATAGTGTGCTTAAAAAAAACATTTATTCTAGGGACAGAAAACTCTAGGTAGGGACAGTGTCAGTTTCTTTCACTCTGCAAGTCCTTGTTTCCAGGGACCTGTAAGGACAGTGAGTTAATTGTCCTTGTGCTATATTGTGCTTAAAAAAAACATTTATTCTAGGGACAGAAAACTCTAGGTAGGGACAGTGTCAGTTTCTTTCACTCTGCAAGTCCTTGTTTCCAGGGACCTGTAAGGACAGTGAGTTAATTGTCCTTGTGCTATATTGTGATTAAAAAAAACATTTATTCTAGGGACAGAAAACTCTAGGTAGGGACAGTGTCAGTTTCTTTCACTCTGCAAGTCCTTGTTTCCAGGGACCTGTAAGGACAGTGAGTTAATTTTCCTTGTGCTATATTGTGATTAAAAAAAACATTTTTTCTAGGGACAGAAAACTGTAGGTAGGGAGAGTGTTTTTTTTCTTTCACTCTGCAAGTCCTTGTTTCCAGGGACCTGTAAGGACAGTGAGTTAATTGTCCTTGTGCTATATTGTGCTTAAAAAAAACATTTATTCTAGGGACAGAAAACTCTAGGTAGGGACAGTGTCAGTTTCTTTCACTCTGCAAGTCCTTGTTTCCAGGGACCTGTAAGGACAGTGAGTTAATTGTCCTTGTGCTATATTGTGATTAAAAAAAACATTTATTCTAGGGACAGAAAACTCTAGGTAGGGACAGTGTCAGTTTCTTTCACTCTGCAAGTCCTTGTTTCCAGGGACCTGTAAGGACAGTGAGTTAATTTTCCTTGTGCTATATTGTGATTAAAAAAAACATTTTTTCTAGGGACAGAAAACTGTAGGTAGGGAGAGTGTTTTTTTTCTTTCACTCTGCAAGTCCTTGTTTCCAGGGACCTGTAAGGACAGTGAGTTAATTGTCCTTGTGCTATATTGTGCTTAAAAAAAACATTTATTCTAGGGACAGAAAACTCTAGGTAGGGACAGTGTCAGTTTCTTTCACTCTGCAAGTCCTTGTTTCCAGGGACCTGTAAGGACAGTGAGTTAATTTTCCTTGTGCTATATTGTGATTAAAAAAAACATTTATTCTAGGGACAGAAAACTCTAGGTAGGGACAGTGTCAGTTTCTTTCACTCTGCAAGTCCTTGTTTCCAGGGACCTGTAAGGACAGTGAGTTAATTTTCCTTGTGCTATATTGTGATTAAAAAAAACATTTATTCTAGGGACAGAAAACTCTAGGTAGGGACAGTGTCAGTTTCTTTCACTCTGCAAGTCCTTGTTTCCAGGGACCTGTAAGGACAGTGAGTTAATTGTCCTTGTGCTATATTGTGCTTAAAAAAAACATTTATTCTAGGGACAGAAAACTCTAGGTAGGGACAGTGTCAGTTTCTTTCACTCTGCAAGTCCTTGTTTCCAGGGACCTGTAAGGACAGTGAGTTAATTGTCCTTGTGCTATATTGTGATTAAAAAAAACATTTATTCTAGGGACAGAAAACTCTAGGTAGGGACAGTGTCAGTTTCTTTCACTCTGCAAGTCCTTGTTTCCAGGGACCTGTAAGGACAGTGAGTTAATTTTCCTTGTGCTATATTGTGATTAAAAAAAACATTTATTCTAGGGACAGAAAACTCTAGGTAGGGACAGTGTCAGTTTCTTTCACTCTGCAAGTCCTTGTTTCCAGGGACCTGTAAGGACAGTGAGTTAATTTTCCTTGTGCTATATTGTGATTAAAAAAAACATTTATTCTAGGGACAGAAAACTCTAGGTAGGGACAGTGTCAGTTTCTTTCACTCTGCAAGTCCTTGTTTCCAGGGACCTGTAAGGACAGTGAGTTAATTGTCCTTGTGCTATATTGTGCTTAAAAAAACCATTTATTCTAGGGACAGAAAACTCTAGGTAGGGACAGTGTCAGTTTCTTTCACTCTGCAAGTCCTTGTTTCCAGGGACCTGTAAGGACAGTGAGTTAATTGTCCTTGTGCTATATTGTGCTTAAAAAAAACATTTATTCTAGGGACAGAAAACTCTAGGTAGGGACAGTGTCAGTTTCTTTCACTCTGCAAGTCCTTGTTTCCAGGGACCTGTAAGGACAGTGAGTTAATTGTCCTTGTGCTATATTGTGATTAAAAAAAACATTTATTCTAGGGACAGAAAACTCTAGGTAGGGACAGTGTCAGTTTCTTTCACTCTGCAAGTCCTTGTTTCCAGGGACCTGTAAGGACAGTGAGTTAATTTTCCTTGTGCTATATTGTGATTAAAAAAAACATTTTTTCTAGGGACAGAAAACTGTAGGTAGGGAGAGTGTTTTTTTTCTTTCACTCTGCAAGTCCTTGTTTCCAGGGACCTGTAAGGACAGTGAGTTAATTGTCCTTGTGCTATATTGTGCTTAAAAAAAACATTTATTCTAGGGACAGAAAACTCTAGGTAGGGACAGTGTCAGTTTCTTTCACTCTGCAAGTCCTTGTTTCCAGGGACCTGTAAGGACAGTGAGTTAATTGTCCTTGTGCTATATTGTGATTAAAAAAAACATTTATTCTAGGGACAGAAAACTCTAGGTAGGGACAGTGTCAGTTTCTTTCACTCTGCAAGTCCTTGTTTCCAGGGACCTGTAAGGACAGTGAGTTAATTTTCCTTGTGCTATATTGTGATTAAAAAAAACATTTTTTCTAGGGACAGAAAACTGTAGGTAGGGAGAGTGTTTTTTTTCTTTCACTCTGCAAGTCCTTGTTTCCAGGGACCTGTAAGGACAGTGAGTTAATTGTCCTTGTGCTATATTGTGCTTAAAAAAAACATTTATTCTAGGGACAGAAAACTCTAGGTAGGGACAGTGTCAGTTTCTTTCACTCTGCAAGTCCTTGTTTCCAGGGACCTGTAAGGACAGTGAGTTAATTTTCCTTGTGCTATATTGTGATTAAAAAAAACATTTATTCTAGGGACAGAAAACTCTAGGTAGGGACAGTGTCAGTTTCTTTCACTCTGCAAGTCCTTGTTTCCAGGGACCTGTAAGGACAGTGAGTTAATTTTCCTTGTGCTATATTGTGATTAAAAAAAACATTTATTCTAGGGACAGAAAACTCTAGGTAGGGACAGTGTCAGTTTCTTTCACTCTGCAAGTCCTTGTTTCCAGGGACCTGTAAGGACAGTGAGTTAATTGTCCTTGTGCTATATTGTGCTTAAAAAAAACATTTATTCTAGGGACAGAAAACTCTAGGTAGGGACAGTGTCAGTTTTTTTCACTCTGCAAGTCCTTGTTTCCAGGGACCTGTAAGGACAGTGAGTTAATTGTCCTTGTGCTATATTGTGATTAAAAAAAACATTTATTCTAGGGACAGAAAACTCTAGGTAGGGACAGTGTCAGTTTCTTTCACTCTGCAAGTCCTTGTTTCCAGGGACCTGTAAGGACAGTGAGTTAATTTTCCTTGTGCTATATTGTGATTAAAAAAAACATTTATTCTAGGGACAGAAAACTCTAGGTAGGGACAGTGTCAGTTTCTTTCACTCTGCAAGTCCTTGTTTCCAGGGACCTGTAAGGACAGTGAGTTAATTTTCCTTGTGCTATATTGTGATTAAAAAAAACATTTATTCTAGGGACAGAAAACTCTAGGTAGGGACAGTGTCAGTTTCTTTCACTCTGCAAGTCCTTGTTTCCAGGGACCTGTAAGGACAGTGAGTTAATTGTCCTTGTGCTATATTGTGCTTAAAAAAACCATTTATTCTAGGGACAGAAAACTCTAGGTAGGGACAGTGTCAGTTTCTTTCACTCTGCAAGTCCTTGTTTCCAGGGACCTGTAAGGACAGTGAGTTAATTGTCCTTGTGCTATATTGTGATTAAAAAAAACATTTATTCTAGGGACAGAAAACTCTAGGTAGGGACAGTGTCAGTTTCTTTCACTCTGCAAGTCCTTGTTTCCAGGGACCTGTAAGGACAGTGAGTTAATTTTCCTTGTGCTATATTGTGATTAAAAAAAACATTTATTCTAGGGACAGAAAACTCTAGGTAGGGACAGTGTCAGTTTCTTTCACTCTGCAAGTCCTTGTTTCCAGGGACCTGTAAGGACAGTGAGTTAATTGTCCTTGTGCTATATTGTGCTTAAAAAAAACATTTCTTCTAGGGACAGAAAACTCTAGGTAGGGAGAGTGTTTTTTTTTTTTCACTCTGCAAGTCCTTGTTTCCAGGGACCTGTAAGGACAGTGAGTTAATTGTCCTTGTCCTATATTGTGCTTAAAAAAAACATTTATTCTAGGGACAGAAAACTCTAGGTAGGGACAGTGTCAGTTTCTTTCACTCTGCAAGTCCTTGTTTCCAGGGACCTGTAAGGACAGTGAGTTAATTTTCCTTGTGCTATATTGTGATTAAAAAAAACATTTTTTCTAGGGACAGAAAACTGTAGGTAGGGAGAGTGTTTTTTTTCTTTCACTCTGCAAGTCCTTGTTTCCAGGGACCTGTAAGGACAGTGAGTTAATTGTCCTTGTGCTATATTGTGCTTAAAAAAAACATTTATTCTAGGGACAGAAAACTCTAGGTAGGGACAGTGTCAGTTTCTTTCACTCTGCAAGTCCTTGTTTCCAGGGACCTGTAAGGACAGTGAGTTAATTTTCCTTGTGCTATATTGTGATTAAAAAAAACATTTTTTTCTAGGGACAGAAAACTGTAGGTAGGGAGAGTGTTTTTTTTCTTTCACTCTGCAAGTCCTTGTTTCCAGGGACCTGTAAGGACAGTGAGTTAATTGTCCTTGTGCTATATTGTGCTTAAAAAAAACATTTTTTCTAGGGACAGAAAACTGTAGGTAGGGAGAGTGTTTTTTTTTTTTCACTCTGCAAGTCCTTGTTTCCAGGGACCTGTAAGGACAGTGAGTTAATTGTCCTTGTGCTATATTGTGCTTAAAAAAAACATTTATTCTAGGGACAGAAAACTCTAGGTAGGGACAGTGTCAGTTTCTTTCACTCTGCAAGTCCTTGTTTCCAGGGACCTGGAGAGACATTGAGTGAATTGTCCTTGTGCTATATTGTGATTAAAAAAAACATTTATTCTAGGGACAGAAAACTCTAGGTAGGGACAGTGTCAGTTTCTTTCACTGTGAAAGTCCTTGTTTCAAGGGACAGAGAAGGACACCTGAAGGTAGCCCTTATTGCTTTTTTCCCATCTCCCTGCAGGCCATCTATTAGAATGTCTGGAAGGCAAACAAGGAGAGGCAGACAGTCAGGAGGCAATAAAAGAGGGCAAGCAGGCTCTGTGTCTGGGGGCAACAGTGCTGGTCGTGGACGCGGTGCATTGTCATCAGCACATGGCCATGGGACACGCTTGTCCTTCTTTTCGGCAGCTGGACATGTTGAGCCACATCATGCCGAAGACTTGGTAGAGTGGATGACCAAGCCCTCCTCCTCCTCCTCATCCTCTCTCACCCAGGCTCAGGGTACTGGAAAAGCAGCTGCCAAAGCGTCGTCTTCCCTGGTATCAATGTCAGACAAATCATCAGTCACTCCTTCCCTAGACCCACCATGTCCTCCTCCTGAGGAGTCCCCCGAACTGTTTCAGCACAGTGTTGGGTACATGCTCCAGGAGGATGCCCAGCGTTTCGAAGGGTCTGATGATGAAACCCAGCTAGAGGAAGGCAGTAGCGTGAGAGCAGACAGAGGGGATGCTCAAGAAGGACACCAATCTGGCAGTCATGTTCCAGCAGCTGCAGCATACTGCCAGATTGGCTCCAGTGATGAGGAGGGAGGGGATGATGAGGTCAATGACTCCACGTGGGTGCCTAATAGGAGAGAGGAGGAGGAGGAGGATGAGGAGGAGGCACATCTCCAACGAGGCAGGATGCCCTTTGGTGGCCAGCGTAAGGGCAGTACACCGACGGAATCACACCGCAGAGCTCCGCCTGTGCAGGGCGCTGCCTCTGCCCGTCATTCAAAAAGTTCTTTGGTGTGGGCCTTTTTTGAGGCTAGTGCATCAGATCGCACAGCTGCTGTTTGCAACATATGTCTCAAGCGTATATCGCGTGGCCAAAACATCAGCCGCTTGGGTACCACATGCCTGACCAGACATATGTTGACCTGCCATGCAGCTCGTTGGCAAGCCTACCTCAAAGACCCACACCAAAGAACCAAGCGGACCTCTCCTTGCACCGCATCAGCTGGGATCTCCAACCCCACTATAACTTCAGTCCTCTCTGAAACATGCACTGAGAGGAATGAAGGTGTAGAATTAGGTGTGTCACAGCCAAGTACTTGCGCCCACTCTGCTAGCAGTACACCGACGTCCGATTCTAGCAGGCAAATTTCCCTGCCCCAGCTGCTGGACCGTCGAAAGAAGTTCACTCCCAGCCATCCACATGCCCAGCGGTTGAATGCTAGCTTGGCTAAATTGCTAGCGCTTCAACTGCTGCCTTTTCAGTTGGTAGACTCGGCCCCCTTCCGTGAGTTTGTGCAATGTGCGGTTCCTCAGTGGCAGGTTCCCAAACGCCACTTTTTCTCACGGAAGGCTATTCCGGCTCTCTACCGGCATGTGGAAGGCAATGTCTTGGCCTCGCTGGACAGGGCGGTCAGCAGTAAGGTGCATATTACCGCTGACTCATGGTCCAGCAGGCATGGACAGGGACGTTACCTTTCTTTCACGGCCCATTGGGTCACTCTTTTGGCAGCTGGGAAGGATTCAGGACAAGGTGCAGTAGTGTTGGAGGTTGTCCCACCGCCACGCCTCCAAAATGCTACTACTGGTTGTGACACACCTCTCTCCTCCACCCCCTCCTCTTCTTCTTCCTCCATGGCCTCTTCCTGTGGTTTGTCCTATGAACCAGCGGTGCTCCGTAGCCGTTCACGGGGCTACGCAAGTACGCAGGCAAAAAGATGCCATGCCGTGCTTGCGCTGGTGTGTTTGGGGGACAGAAGCCACACTGGGGCAGAGGTCCTGTCTGCTCTGCAGGGCCAGGCCGAGAGGTGGTTGACGCCACGCCAGCTTAAGCCAGGAATGGTGGTTTGCGACAATGGCACCAACCTCCTCTCCGCCCTCCGACAGGGACAACTGACCCATGTGCCCTGTGTGGCTCACGTCCTTAACCTGGTGGTGCAGCGCTTCTTGGGCAGGTACCCGGGCTTACAGGATGTCCTGAGGCAGGCCAGGAAAGTCTGTGTGCATTTCCGCAGATCTTATAATGCCAGTGCTCGCCTGGCTGAGCTGCAAAAGGAGTTGAACCTGCCCAAGAACCGCCTTATATGTGACATGCCCACCAGGTGGAACTCAACGTTGGCCATGCTGCAGCGGCTGCACACGCAGCAGAGGGCCATCAATGAGTACCTGTGCGACTACGGCACCAGGACAGGGTCAGGGGAGCTTGGTTTTTTTTCTCCACGCCAGTGGGGCATGATCAGGGATGCATGCACTGTCCTGGCACCATTTGAGGAGGCCACGAGGATGGTGAGCAGTGACAGTGCATGCATCAGTGACACTGTACCTCTTGTCCACCTGTTGGAGCACACGCTGCGTGGAATAATGGACAGGGCACTTGAGGCAGAACAGAGGCAGGAAGAGGAGGACTTCCTTGCCTCTCAAGGCCCCCTTTACCCAGACAGTGTTCCTTCTGTCCCACCCATCGCACAGGAAGAGGAGGAGGAGGAGGAGGAGGAGGAGGATTGTGTCAGCATGGAGGTGGAGGCTGGCACTCAGCATCATCAGCAGCAGTCTTTTAGGGATGATTTACAGTCCCAAGAAACCAGTGGACTTGTACGTGGCTGGGAGGAGGTGGCTGCGGATCATGTCGTCCTTAGTGACCCAGAGGACTCCGGAGCGAATGCCTCAGCAAACCTACGCTGCATGGCCTCCCTGATCCTGCAAAGTCTGCGGAAGGATCCTCGTATTCTTCGGATCAAGGAGAGGGACCATTACTGGCTGGCCACTCTCCTTGATCCACGGTACAAGGGTAAGGTTGCGGACCTTATGTTACCGTCGCAGAGGGAGCAGAGGATGAGACAACTCCGGGAGGCCTTGCAGAAAGGTCTGTGCAACGCGTTCCCAGAGACTGGGAGGTTGCAAACTCCTGGTCCTGGACAACGAGTTGCTGAGGCTTCGGCCAGTCAAAGAAGGAGCGGTGGGGAAGGTGGCCGTCTGACCGATGCGTTCAGACAATTCTTTAGTCCGCAGCCCCAAAGTATGATCGGTTCCAGCAACCATCGCCAGCGTCTGATAAACATGGTGCAGGAATATCTAGGGGCAAGGTCAGACTTGGACACCTTCCCCACCGAAAATCCTCTGGCTTACTGGGTCTTGAGGATGGATCACTGGCCAGAGCTTGCACAGTATGCAATTGAGCTACTGGCCTGTCCTGCATCCAGCGTTCTTTCGGAACGCACATTCAGTGCTGCTGGAGGATTTGTCACGGATCACAGGGTGCGCCTGTCCACCGACTCGGTTGATCGACTGACTTTCATCAAGATGAACCAGTCTTGGATCACCACCAGCTACCACACACCTGATGCTGATATAACAGACTAATTGATTTTAAAATGTCACATCCCTTCAAGACTGATGCTGATGCTGAGTGCCTGTGCTGTTATGTTGACTGGCTATCCTCCTCCTCCGAGTCCTCAATGATACGATTGATGATGATAGCTTGGAAGATCATTTTTGTTTATGGGTGCCGCCACCAGTGCCTAACGCCCAATTTTTCAGCCCCTGTTTAACAGGGGCGTGTAATTACAATTTTTGAAGCAATACTTTGCAACAGGGCTCATTGCTGTGCTCCAAGTACAGTATCTGTGAGGAGTTGCAGTGTTGTGCCACCAGTGCCTAAGGCCCAATTTTTCAGCCCCTGTTTAACAGGGGCGTGTCATTACAATTTTTGAAGCAATACTTTGCAACAGGGCTCATTGCTGTGCTCCAAGTACAGTATCTGTGAAGGGTTGCAGTGTTGTGCCACCAGTGCCTAAGGCCCAATTTTTCAGCCCCTGTTCAACAGGGGCATGTAATTACAATTCTTGATCTAATAATTCACAGCAGGGCCCATTGCTGCACCCACCAAGAGTAACTGTCAGGGCTTACAGTGTTGTGGCACCAGCACCACCATCAAAGGCCCAATTTTTACTACCACTGTTCAACAATTATATGTAATTAAAATTCCTGATATAATAGTTGACAGCAGGGCGTTCCAGCACCAACCAAGAGTAACTGTGAGTGCTTACAGTGTTGTGCCAACACCAACAACTAAGGGGCCTATTTCTGCAGAGTATATACGGCAGGTCCCTACTTTCAAACATCCAACTTACAAACGACTCCTACTTGCAAACGCAAGAAGACAACAGGAAGTGAGAGGAAATCTACCACTAGGAAGGAAAATTCTCTCCTGTAAGAATAAATATGGGAGAAAGGTGTCTCCTCTGTACTGATGCTTTATCAGCAATCCTTGTTTCAAGAAAAACACCACATTTCAAAAACAGTTGTCATTAGGACGGAAAGTGAGGTGAAATGTTCTGAACAGGGGCACAGACAGCAAAACAAATGTTACAGGGGTGATAACCCTTACCTATGTTTTCCAAAAAGTTTAAAAATAGATTTTTGGTCTGGAGCTACACTTCAACAATGTACCTGTTCAAAATTACAAACAGATTCTACATAAGAACAAACCTACAGTCCCTGTCTTGTATGCACCGCCTGTATACGGCTGTTCTGAGTATATAGGGCCTTTTTTATTTTATGTGCGGGGTTCCCCTTAATATCCATACAAGACCCAAAGGGGCTGGTAATGGGCTGGGGTAGGGGGGGGGTCATGGGGTAGCTATGCCATTTTTCTTAAAGATTTTCATCCATATTACCGGGACCAGACATTACATTAAAGCCGCAAGCAGTTTTAAATGGCTTTTTTTTCCTTTAGAAGTGTCATTTTGTGCAGGGACAGTTCTAAACACGGGAAACACGTGGCACTTCACAGGCATACTTTAGACACCCCCCAGGTACGATATTTAAAGGAATATTTGACTTTTTTTTTTTCACTTTATGCATCATTAAAATGACTGCTCCCGGAAAACGACCGTTTTTAAAACTTATTTTTGCATTGATACATGTCCCCTGGTGCAGAACCCGGGTTCCCAAACCCTTTTTAGGACAATAACATGCATAATAGTTTTTATAATTAGCACTTTAGAATTCGAACGTTCGCATCCATTGTATTTAATAGGGTTCTAATGTTCGTTCGAACTTTCGGTCCGTTCGCGGGTTCTGGTGCGAACCGAACCCGGGGGTGTTCGGCTCATCACTACCCACCATTGCTCAGTGTACATCAGGGTTTTACATGTAAGGAACCCCACCATTGGTCAGTGTACATCAGTGTTTTACTTGTAAGGAACCCCACCATTGGTCAGTGTACCTCAGGGTTTTACTTTTAAGGAAGTCCACCATTGGTCAGCGTACATCAGTGTTTTACTTGTAAGGAACCCCACCATTGGTCAGTGTACATCAGGGTTTTACTTTTAAGGATGTCCACCATTGGTCAGCGTACATCAGTGTTTTACTTGTAAGGAACCCCACCATTGGTCAGTGTACATCAGGGTTTTACTTGTAAGGAAGTCCACCATTGGTCAGTGTACATCAGGGTTTTACTTGTAAGGAAGTCCATCATTGGTCAGTGTACATCAGGGTTTTACTTGTAAGGAATCCCACCATTGGTCAGTGTACATCAGGGTTTTACTTGTAATGAACCCCACCATTGGTCAGCGTACATCAGTATTTTACTTGTGAGGAACCCCACCATTGGTCAGTGTACATCAGTATTTTACTTGTAAGGAAGCCTACCATTGGTCAAGTGTACATCAGTGTTTTACTTGTAAGGAACCCCATCATTGGTCAGTGTACATCAGGGTTTTACTTTTAAGGAAGTCCACCATTGGTCAGCGTACATCAGTGTTTTACTTGTAAGGAACCCCACCATTGGTCAGTGTACATCAGGGTTTTACTTTTAAGGATGTCCACCATTGGTCAGCGTACATCAGTGTTTTACTTGTAAGGAACCCCACCATTGGTCAGTGTACATCAGGGTTTTACTTGTAAGGAAGTCCACCATTGGTCAGTGTACATCAGGGTTTTACTTGTAAGGAAGTCCACCATTGGTCAGTGTACATCAGGGTTTTACTTGTAAGGAATCCCACCATTGGTCAGTGTACATCAGGGTTTTACTTGTAATGAACCCCACCATTGGTCAGCGTACATCAGTATTTTACTTGTGAGGAACCCCACCATTGGTCAGTGTACATCAGTATTTTACTTGTAAAGAAGCCTACCATTGGTCAAGTGTACATCAGTGTTTTACTTGTAAGGAACCCCATCATTGGTCAGTGTACATCAGGGTTTTACATGTAAAGAACCCCACCATTGGTCAGTGTACATCAGGGTTTTAGTTGTAAGGAAGCCCACCATTGGTCAGTGTACATCAGTGTTTTACATGTAGGGAGGCCCACCATTGGTCAGTGTACATCAGTGTTTTACTTTTAAGGAACCCCACCATTGGTCAGCGTACATCAGTATTGTACTTGTAAGGAAGCCCACCATTGGTCAGCATACATCAGTATTTTACTTGTGAGATACCCCACCATTGGTCAGCGTACATCAGTATTGTACTTGTAAGGAAGCCCACCATTGGTTAGTGTACATCAGGGTTTTACTTGTAAGGAGGCCCAGCATTGGTCAGCGTACATCAGTATTGTACTTGTAAGGAAGCCCAGCATTGGTCAGCGTACATCAGTATTGTACTTGTATGGAAGCCCAGCATTGGTTAGCTTACATATGATGTTGTAATTTAGAAATGACTTTCTCTTTAGATCGATCAGATGGTCAAGGCGTCTAACATACAGGCCGAACTTTTGGTGGTTTCACATCGGGGGAAGTCAGTGTTCATTATATTTCGGAACCCCTGTTCTGATAACTGGGTGAGTGGAGAACGTTCTTTGTTGAATGTATTAGAATGAAACAAAGTATCTCCCGGTGAAAATAACTGCAACAGTTTCTTTGGCTACAATGGTTCTCTTAGCAGAAAACAAATGATGTAATAGTGAGTCCCAATGTGGCCACTATTGGAATAAACCTTCCATCATGGGACTTTAATAATAAAGAGAACTAGCTCCAGTATGTATAGGGGCCCCATCCAACCGATGAGCTTAGGTGAGGTCTGCTTTGTTGTGGTAATGTGCGGTAAACCACTTTCATCTAGAATGGTGCACCAAAGTACAAGTACCGGCGCTGCATCGCGTTGTAATGTGCTGTATTGAAAGGGAATTTCTCTTATTTTGGAGAGGTTTCTTTACTTCCTTTTGTATCTACAGGACAGGAAGTTAGGGGGGAAATTTTGAATGATATACAGATAGGCAAAAAAAAAAAGGAGGGGGGGGGGCTGAAGCAGAACTCCAGGCATGTAGTTGATTTCAGCCTCTTGCAGTCCTTATGCATCAGAGCTCAGACCAGAGTGAGGGAGAAGCAGCACAGGAAGCCAATCAGTTGTGACACAGTGCTCATGTGCTAAACATAGAGCATGCTAATAGGAGGAGAGAGCACAGTGACAGAGATAGGAACTCATCAGTCTTCTTGTTTTTCATTTCATTGTCCAATCACAATCTGGGGGAGGGACAAGACCTGTAAGTGTTACTGAACTGCAGCTGAAATCAGGTTTCCTGAGCTGTGTAAATCTTAGGGCTGTATGGACAAATCCTTTGGCAGATAAACCAACCCCTATGTATGTATTTCATCTGTGTATTTAGGCGTTTGCCTGGAGTTCAGTTTTAATTAACCATTCTGTTCCAATATGCCAAGACTTATGAATGTGGCTTGGGCGTTTTTTTTTCCTTATGTGGTTATTTTAATTTCGCCTTCAGGCTTCTGGTGGTAGGAAACGCATACGGAGCGGAGAAACTTTTGAGTTTGGCCTTTCTCACAAAGTCTTTTCCATCTCTGGATCACAATCCGAGGTGAGCAATAGCATGGTAAACCTCAGGAGTTCCCTCCTTAATATACACCGCCTCCACCTTCTCTACTGTTCTCCTATGGATCCATTTACAATTAAGATACGTCTTCCATTATCCTCATTTCACAGATTCAACTGCTGCAAAGCCTGCAAGAATCCTATGACATGATCGCCGTCTTCCATATCGCCGCTTTTGCTGAACACTTGCTGGTAAGCATGTAAAAACTACACCAAGTACTGACCTCCTCTGCTTCAAAGGGAAAATCACAGCTGAGAGACCCTCTTAGTAATCCCAACCATAATTCATAATCTTCTTCAGCTTTACAGTACATAAACATAGGGCACGTCCATAAACAAAACCAACATTAAACAAGTTGGTTCTCTTCACTTCCTGTCCTGTAGACACAACAGGAAGTGAAAGGAGATCTCTCAAAAGTGGAGGAAACCTTAGACAGTTGTCATCAGAACAAATTTCCCCCATTGAAAGATTTCCACACTAGTCTGGTTTGGATGGCAAATTAAAATTTTAGATTTTATCTCAGTCCTGAAGACAGTGGCCACCAAGACAAATAAAGAGGGCGAATTTCCGCTGAGTGAACAGCAAATAAAAACCTAATGGTGGTTTTAAATGATCTCTACTGACTCCCTTTCAGGAGTGTTGCTTTTGGCCTTCCGAAACCATGGATGGTAACTCACCCAATAGAATAGTAAAGTGTTGGCCTTCTGAAACCATGAATGGTAAATTATCCAATAGAATAGTAGAGTGTTGGCGTTCTGAAACCATGGATCGTAACTCATCCAATAGAATAGTAGAGTGTTGGCCTTCTGAAACCATGGATGGTAAATCATCCAATAGAATAGTAGAGTGTTGGCGTTCTGAAACCATGGATCGTAACTCATCCAATAGAATAGTAGAGTGTTGACCTTCTGAAACCATGGATGGTAAATTATCCAATAGAATAGTAGAGTGTTGGCCTTCTGAAACCATGGATGGTAACTCACCCAATACTATAGTAGAGTGTTGGCCTTCTGAAACCATGGATGGTAACTCACCCAATAGAATAGTAGAGTGTTGGTCTTCTGAAACCATGGATGGTAACTCATCCAATAGAATAGTAGAGTGTTGACCTTCTGAAACCATGGATGGTAAATTATCCAATAGAATAGTAGAGTGTTGGCCTTCTGAAACCATGGATGTTAACTCACCCAATACTATAGTAGAGTGTTGGCCTTCTGAAACCATGGATGGTTATTCACCCAATAGAATAGTAGAGTGTTGACCTTCTGAAACCATGGATGGTAAATTATCCAATAGAATAGTAGAGTGTTGGCCTTCTGAAACCATGATTGGTAACTCATCCAATAGAATAGTAGAGTGTTGACCTTCTGAAACCATGGATGGTCACTCACCCAATAGAATAGTAGAGTGTTGTACTGTGTTAGCCATCGATTAATTCAGAAAGTTTGGAGTTTAACCACTTGCCACCACATCATGTACGTGATTGACTTCAAATGGTTATATCGGGATGATGTCTGCAGCTACAGGCTTCATCCAATATTGATTTTTTAAGAGCCGATCAGCTTTTACTGGCGGTGGGAGGGGTTGAGGTTGCCACCCTGCACAACCTGCCGGTGCCTCTCTGCACTTTACTGTCCCACCAACAAGTCCAAAATAAAAGCCGGCAGTCCTGTTGGCTTACCATAGAGCTTGATGAGGACAAGAAGGTCCCTATGGTATAGGAAAACGAAAGCAACAAGCATCTGGTTTCCCCAGATGTAAACAGCGACATTTTTAAATTTGAAAAGTATCTGATTACGCTGATCTTGGTGTGTTTAGATGCTTCTAAGGGCAGAGGAGACATCTGAGGTTTAATAGAACCCAGATCTCTCCATAAAGGGGCAGCACAGTGGTTAAGTGGTTAGCACTTCCGCCTGGCAGCACTAGGGTCATCAATTCAAATCCCAACCATGGCACTACCTGCATGGAGTTTGCATGTTCTCCATGTGCCTGAGTGGGTTTCCTCCCACACTCCAAAGACATGCTGGTAGGTTAATTCGCTCCTGTCTAAATTGACCCTGTGAGTTAGGGACCTTAGTGTGTAAGCTCCTTAAGGGTAGGGACTGATGTGAATGTACAATATATATGTAAAACACTGCGTAAATTGACGACACTATATAAGAACCTGTAATAAATAAAGAGTACCTGTCACTGTACAAAAACCCACATAATTTCAGATGCCTGGGGTCTAATATGGCTATAGTGCCTAAACCCAGAACATGGGGAGGTGCATCTTACAGCTTACACACTGCACAACAAAACAAACCACAAAGGATAAAGCACCTACTAAGGCTACCATATACCCTTATTGAAAATGGGACATATAATCATGTAAAAACAACATGCTAGTGATATAAACCCAATACCCTTGGATCCCCTCCCTCCCCCTAAACGTTCCCCAACGTATATGGTAGCCTTAGTAGGTGCTTTATCCTTTGTGGTTTGTTTTGTTGTGTTACCTGTCACTGCCTATTGCTGTCACAAGGGATGTTTACATTCCTTGTAACAGCCATAAAAGTGAAAAGCATCTGGAACGCATCCGGACTGCGTTTTTATGGCGTGAACTGACCCTTAAAGTGTCACCTATGGAGGTTTTTAAATACCGTAGTTTGGCTCCATTCCACAAGCGTGCGCAATTTTAAAGTGTGACGTGTAAGGTATCTATTGACTCAACGTAAGATCATCTTTTATATTTTAGAAAAATATTGGGTATTATATTGTGTTTGTGTGCATTCATTCATAAAAGTGTATTTTTTCCCAAGAATGTGCGTTAAAAAAAAAAACACTGCGCAAATACCGTGTAACCTAAAAAAAAATATTATCTAGGGTCTATGCTAAAAAAAATAAAAAAAAAATGATATATAATGTTTGGGGGGGTTCTAAATACATTTCTAACAAAAAATTAAGTTTTTTGCTTTTTAACCACAGGCTTACTGGGCACTTAAACCCCCTTCCTGCCCAGGCCAATTTTCAGCTTTCAGCACTGTCACGCTTTGAATGACAATTGCACAGTCGTGCATAGTGGCTTTCAAACAAAATTGACGTCTTTTTTTCCCCACAGTTAGAGCTTTCTTTTGGTGGTCTTTGATCATCTTTGCGGTTTTAATTTTTTGCGCTATACACAAAAAAAAGAGCAACAATTTTGAAAAAAACACAATATTTTTTACTTTTTGCTATTATAAATATCCCCATTTTTAAAAAATATATATTTTTTTCCCTCAGTTTAGGCCGATACGTATTCTTCTACATATTTTTGGTAAAAAAAAATCGCAATAAGCGTTTATTGATTGGTTTGCGCAAAAGTTATAGCATCTACAAAATAGGGCATAATTTTATAGCATTTTTTTTATCATTTTTTTTTACTAGTAATGGCGGCGATCAGCGATTTTTATTATGACTGCTACATTATGGCGGACACATCGGACACTTTTGACACCATTTTGGGACCATTGTAATTTTTACAGCGATCAGTGCTATAAAAAATGCACTGGTTACTGTAAAAAATGACACTGGCAGTGAAGGGGTTAACCACTAGGGGCGCTGAAGGGGTTAAAGGGGTTGTAAAGGTTCGTTTTTTATTTTCTACATAGGTTCCTTTAAGCTGGTGCATTGTTGGTTCACTTACCTTTTCCTTAGATTTAATTTCTAAATACTTTTTTTCTTTGTTTTCTTTGTCTGAATTTCTCACTTCCTGTTCTGGCTGACTCCACACCACTCGGATGATGGTGTGAAGTTTAGTGAGGAGAAACAGGAAGTGAGAAATTCAGACAAAGAAAAAAAATATTTAGAAGGTAAATCAAAGGAAAAGGTAAGTGAACCAACAATGCACGAGCTTAAAGGAACCTATCTAGAAAATAAAAAAACAAACCTTTACAACCCCTTTAAGTGTGCCTAATGGAGTGATTCTTACTGTGGGGGGTTTACACACAGAGATCCACGTCCCTGGCTCTGTAAATGCCGATCGCGGGTACCTGGCGGACATCGCGGCCGCCAGGCACGCGCATCGGCACCTGCGTGACGCGGCGGGCACGGAAGTTCCCTGATGCGCGCTCGGAGGCACGCGCCAGGAACGAGGAAAGGGGCGGACGTCAATTGACATCCTCCCGGCATTCTAGGTCCGCGCTGTAGCCGTCATTCGGCTATAGCTTGGACCTCTAGTGGTTAATAATTTAGGTCATTAAAGACTCCAGCTTTTGGGATGCTTTAGATGCCCTTCTTCAAGCTTTATACAATTCCTTAATCCGATATCATAAAATCTTGATTTTCTTTCAGATGACTCATAAGTGGAGGAAGACACTGGATGTTCTCCTGAAGGACGGTCAAAACAAGGAGACGATTAACGAGCTTTCCCAGTTTGCTGCTAAATTTGTGTGTAGTGGGAAGTGTAATGAGGAGTTCTTTCTAAATTGTTTTAAAAAGGAGATGAGGGATACATTGTCTAAGGTTAAAACATTGAATCTGGGTGGTGAGGCAATATCTGTCTTTGGTCTTTTGGTGGCTATCATGGCAGCTCTCAAGGCCAAAGCCATTGCAGATAATCTCATTACTCCCAACAGTAATGAGGATGCAGAACTGCCTCTTGTTTCAGACAGTCAACTTTCCAAGGTAGACCCTGATTCTAATAAGGGTGATTTACCAAAAACACAAGATGTTGTCCATCCCGAGCCAGAAACCATCGGGGCAAATTTAAAAGGAAACAATGATACCGTTAATGAAGAAGCAGCAACCGGTAACAAAGGGGGCATATCAGGAGGTTTAAGGGATGGTCTTGGGGGCGAGAATGTAGATCTTACTGCAAAAGCCAACAGTGAAAACAATGAGATGGGTTTCTCTAGAACATCTGGGTTTGGAGCACCAGAAACGATAACATCATCGCCTAATCCAGATGTGCCAATAGAAAAGCATTTAAATGAACAGTTAGACTCAAACAATGATAATCAAGTGGTTTTCAGTGATATCAAAACAACTGGACCACTGGGCTCTCCAGTTGATGGCCTATCAACTGCAGAACCTCAATCAGCTGAGAAACGTCAATCAGCTGAAAAACTTCAAGGTTTGCCCGAGATCACCTCAACAGTTGATACATTAAACACTTGCAAGGATGACCAACAAGACCAAGATGAAGTTAAAGATCCAGGTTTATCTCTAGGGAGTATCCTTAGTAAGACATCTGTAGGTCACGTTCATGATCCCGATAGTGGTTCAGGGACAATTTACGATGAAGATACTATAGACAACACAACACCTGACGTGCCAACCCCAACGTTAGATTCCTCTTACAAAGACACAGAAAACACCAACCATCAAGAGACACTTAGTGGTGAGGAGTCTTTGACATTCAAATCTGAAAAATACCTGAGCACTCCAATATCACAGGAAAGAAAAGAGTTAGATATTGATCAGCTGGGACAAAGGCCGGACCACCTATCTGACGTAGATCAGGGAGGAGAAGACACATCTAATAGATCTGTTGACCAAAGCTCATCATTTCCCATGCCACTGATCATTCTGATTCTTGCTTTGGTCATTGTTTTATTCATTCTTCCCAGTCAGTGGTCAGTCTTATTCACAGGCTTGGCACTGATGCTGGGTGTGTATCTGTTTCTCGGCAGTACGCCTTAGTGTCTTTTCTGTGGGGATTCCTAAACAAGATCTCTCACTTTGCTCAATCGGAGCAAAGTTAAGGTTCTGTTGAAAGCCCACCGCCACCCAGGGCTGTCTTAACTCATGGGCACTACCCAGGGGCCACAGGTGCATAGGGGGCCTATGATAATCTTGCATTACATCCTACTTGACAACTGTCCCGGATTTGCCAGGACAGTCACACTTTTTACTAAGCTGTCCTGGATTTTCCGGGACAGTCACTCTTTTTACTAAGCTTTCCCAGATTTCCCGGGACAGTCACGCTTTTTACTCCCGGGAAGGCTAAATCTCAAACAGCATCCTGGAATCTGGGCTGCAGGGACAGGAGCAGCCACTAGGATACATCTACAATTGGAACAAGGTCTTCCCCAGATACTTAAATTTTTATTGAAAATACTAATACATATATGTTTAATTCTATCAACTATTTATACTTTCATTCTTGAGAGTAGGTGCATAAATTAGGGCAGGCTGGTAGGGGTCCTAGTGCATTGCTTTTCCCAGGGGCCCATGATGCTATTAAGATGGCCCTGCTGTCACCCACCCCCTCCATTTTCGTTTGTCAGCCCTCAAAAATACCAAGAGCATGTGACCTTCTCCCCTTATCCTAGGACGCAGTGCTTGGGCCTGGATGGCCAGTCAGAAAGTTCTTGGGCCTGGGTGGCCAGTCAATAAGTGCTTGGGATTGGAGGGCCAGTCAACAAGTTCTTGGGCCTGGATGGCCAGTCAACAAGTTCTTGGGCCTGGATGGCCAGTCAACAAGTTCTTGGGCCTGGATGGCCAGTCAACAAGATCTTGGGCCTTGTCATGTACCTGATGGAAGAGTCTGATTATGCAGAGGGAGGCCTCCCTTACACCTCTCACTCGCGGCCCCTGGTAGTGAAGACAGGGGGCGCAGGAGTGTAGAGTCGCACGAGAGCCTGGTAAAAGTCGCTGGTGGTGCGCTGGACCGGAACTGGGACGGAGACTGGAATAGATCCGGAAACAACTGACGGCCTAACAACTGGAGCTCAGGCGGGTGCGGTCAGATGGGCTGGAAGCGTGGGTACACCAGTCCCAAGCAGGTAGGTACTGGAGCGGGATCAGGTATGAGCAGGTTCAGGCAGCTGGCAGGTCTCAGGTTCAGGTAAGTACTGGAGCAGGATCAGGTATGAGCAGGTTCAGGCAGCTGGCAGGTCTCAGGTACAGGTAAGTACTGGAGCAGGATCAGGTATGAGCAGGTTCAGGCAGCTGGCAGGTCTCAGGTACAGGTAAGCACTGGAGCAGGATCAGGTATGAGCGGGTTTAGGCAGCTGGCAGGTCTCAGGTACAGGCAGGTTCGGCAACAGGCAGGTAACGAGGTAGCAGAAGGAACAGGCAGGAACGTAGTCAACACAGGCCGGGGGTCAGGTACAGGCAGATCAGCAAGGATGGTCAAACAAGCCAGGAAGGGTCAGCTGGAGCAGGATTCAGGTAAGCAGGGGTCAGAGGTCTCAGGTAACGCTGTAGACCGAACAGCACAGAGCCCAGCCATCAGCCCCTTCAAATAACCTCATCTGGCGCCATGAGCCGCCGCTGCGCGCTCCCGCGCGTGCCCGCGTGTGCACCGCTATCGCGCATGCGCACATCAGCGTGCGCCGATGCGCCACTACCGCGCATGCGCGAAGAGACGCCGATATCGTCAATGACATTTCTGGTTTGCCCTTCCTGACATTGCCCCCTCCCAATGGGCAGCCTCCGGATGCCCAACCGGGCGAGCTTCAAAGGATGGGATCTCTTGAATGCCTGGATAAGTCTTTCAGCATGGACATCGTCCTCGGGTTCCCACAAATTCTCCTCTGGGCCATAACCTTTCCATTTGACGAGATACTGGATCTGATTTCTCTTTTTCCTACAGTCCAGGATTGCTTCGACTTCGAATTCCTCTGTTCCGTTAACTAATATTGGTTCGGGTGGGCCTGTATCCCGGTCAGGGAATGGATCAGGGGTTACAGGTTTTAGTAAAGCCACATGAAAGACAGGATGTATTTTGAAGGAGTCTGGCAGTTCCAGCTCGTAAGACACGTCGTTGATCCTTCTTTTTATCGGGAAGGGTCCCATAAATTTAGGGCCCAACTTCTTAGAGGGGCACATTAGTTTTAGATTTGTAGTGGATAGCCAAACCCGATCACCAGGTTCCAGTATTAATTCTCCCCGCCTCTTCTTATCAAAGACCTGTTTGTTATATTCCTGAGCTTTAGTCATAGTTGTCTGTAGAAGTTTGTTGTTGGTGTCAAAGAAATTTATGGTTTCAAGAACGGCAGGTACAGAACTCTCCGGGAAGGTACTGGTCAGAAATGATGGGTTGAACCCGTAATTGGCAAAGAATGGAGACTGTTTTGTGGCAGAGTGGATGGAATTGTTATAAGCGAATTCCGCTAACGGATGTAGTGCGGCCCAATCATCTTGTGAGTATGAGGAGAAGCACCGCAAGTATTGTTCCAGAGTTTGATTGGTTCTTTCCGTTTGCCCATTCGTTTGGGGGTGGTATGCGGAAGAAAATGATAACTCGATTCCCAAGGTTTCACATAACGACCTCCAAAACCTTGAGGTGAATTGTACCCCCCGGTCTGACACGATGTTTGCTGGAACTCCGTGAAGCCTAACAACTTCTTTCACAAAGATTTGGGCTGTTTCCGGGGCCGATGGTGTGCCTTTCATGGGTAGGAAGTGGGCCATTTTTGATAATCGATCTACCACCACAAAGATGGTGGAGAACCCGTCAGATGGAGGAAGTTCCACGATAAAATCGATCAAGATATTCTTCCAGGGACTCTTCGGGACTGATAGCGGCTTCAACAAGCCCCATGCCTTGGTTTTGCTGTTCTTATTTCGTGTGCAAGTGGTACAGGACTCTACATAGCCCTTGCAGTCTTTTTCTACTTGAGGCCACCAGAATGTGCGTTGCACAAGTTCAGCAGTTTTACGGATACCGAAGTGTCCGGCTAATTTGTGGTCGTGACATAATCCCAAAACAGAGACACGTAGGTTTTCTGGTATGAATATTTTGTCCTTGTGCCAAAGTAGATCATCTCTGGCCTGCAACGTTATTCCCAGAGATGAAGGGGCATTTACAGAAGCCCGTTTAATTTGAGAGAGCAGGTCTCCCTGAAGTAGCAGGAAGTTCTCAGAGGACAGGATAGTGTCGGGCGGTGCGGAGTCCCTGGTAACACAGAACATCCGAGAGAGTGCATCAGGTTTGGTGTTTTTAGATCCTGGCCTGTACGTGAGATGAAAAGAGAACCTGGAAAAGAAGAGTGCCCATCTAGCCTGACGTGGTTTGAGTCTCTTGGCAGTCCTCAGATACTCCAGGTTCTTATGATCCGTATAGATTAGGATCGGGTGCGCTGCTCCTTCTAAAAGGTACCTCCACTCTTCCAATGCATTTTTAATGGCCAGAAGTTCTCTATCTCCGACATCATAATTCCTTTCAGAGTTAGACAGTTTGCGGGAGAAAAAGGCGACTGGGTGTAACAAAGCCTTGGGTCCCCGCCTTTGGGATAGTACTGCTCCGACTGCCGTTTCTGACGCGTCTACTTCCAGTACATAGGGCAATGTTGGGTCAGGGTGCTTCAGAACCGGTGCGGAAGTAAATAGTTTCTTAAGAGACTCGAAAGCATTTTGAGCTTCAGGAGACCACTGGAAACGGATGCCTTGTTTGGTCAGTTGTGTGATTGGTGATATGATGGCTGAAAATCCCCTGATGAATTTTCGGTAAAAGTTCGAGAACCCGACAAAGCGTTGGATGCCCTTTTTGTCCACTGGGGCTGGCCAGTCTAAGATGGCAGTGACCTTTTGTGGGTCCATCTTGACACCATCGGTGGAGAGGATTAGTCCCAAAAAAGTAATGCTTTGTCGCTCGAACTCGCACTTCTCCGGCTTGGCGTATAGCCCGTGCTGTCGCAGTCTGCTCAATACACTTTTAACATGTCTGCGGTGGTCATCAAGGGAAGCAGAGAAAATTAAGATGTCGTCCAGATATGCTACAACGAACAGGTCTAGGAAATCGCGGAAGATATCGTTGATAAAGTGCTGGAATGTTGCTGGGGCATTGCATAGGCCGAACGGCATCACCAGATATTCAAAATGTCCGAATCGGGAGCGAAAAGCCGTCTTCCACTCGTCTCCCTCCCGTATCCGTACCAGATTATATGCCCCTCGGAGATCCAGTTTTGTAAATATGGTTGCTGCTCCCAACCTCTGGAACAATTCGGGTACCAAGGGCAGGGGATAACGGTTCTTGACCGTAACCTTATTGAGTTCACGATAATCTATACATGGGCGAAGGGAACGATCCTTCTTCTCCACAAAGAAGATACCCGCTCCTGCTGGAGAAGTGGAGGGGCGGATGAAGCCCTTCTTTAGATTATCGTCTATATAATCTTTCAGGGCGACAAGCTCCAATTCTGACAGAGGAAAAATCCTTCCAAAAGGGACCTCAACACCCGGGATGAGATCATTCGGGCAGTCATATGGCCGATGTGGAGGGAGAGTTTCAGCTCCTTTCTTGCTAAAGACATCTAAAAAGTCATGGTATGCAACTGGTACAGATAAGCGTGTTTCAACATCAGAGTCCAAGCATAACAAGGATGGCGGATCAGAAGAGAATTTCCGCAAGCAGTGTTGGAGGCAGTAGGAAGAGTGAAACTTAACCTCCCCTCCGACCCAGTTGATAAGAGGGTTATGTGCTTGGAGCCATGGCATGCCAAGGATTATGGGAAACAGCGGGGATGCAATGGCATCCAGGCGTAATAATTCCTTGTGACTATCGGCAATAATCACAGGCAAGGGTATAGTCTGTTGAGTCACCAGTCCGGATTTGATAGCAGACCCGTCGGCCAGATGTACTGAAAGTCCCTGGGCCCTAGGTTGCAAAGGGATTTGATGTTTAGCAATAAAAGACAAGTCCATAAAGCAGCTACAGGCACCGGAGTCTATTATAGCAGAGACAGGAATACTTCTTCCCGGAAGCTGTAATACAATGGGGAGAGCCAGGTGGGTTGGCAGGATGGGCGTGCTGGCGGAGAAGATAATTCGACCCTTGCGGATCTTTGCTGGACATGACCTCACGTAATGCCCGGGTCTCCCACAATACAGGCAGAGGTTTTCGTGTTGTCGGCGTTGACGTTCCTCAGGGGAAAGTGAGGGACGGGGCACTCCGAGTTGCCTGGGTTCAGGGACATCAGATGTGGGTGCAGCAGCGGTAGAAGATGTCAGGCGGCTGATGTTAGAGGCTCGGGCTAATTTCCAGGCTGGACAGGACGACCTCACAGGTCTCTCTGACTTCTGTCCTCGTAATCGGTGATCACCGGTGAATCTTTCAGGCGTAGGAACCCCGGTTTCTGGAGGTAACATTGCTATTGCTGAAGTAGCTCTTTGCGGGGCCGAGGTAGGTGAGGAAAGAGCCTGGATGCTTCCTTCCAGTCGGATATACGCATCTTGTGCGATTTCAACAGTCTGGGTGAGGTCTTTGAGGTGTAAGCGGAAACCCTCCATGGGAGAGGCTCCCTGCACAGACTCTGACCTGGCTGTTCGGTACTGTCACGTACCTGATGGAAGAGTCTGATTATGCAGAGGGAGGCCTCCCTTACACCTCTCACTCGCGGCCCCTGGTAGTGAAGACAGGGGGCGCAGGAGTGTAGAGTCGCACGAGAGCCTGGTAAAAGTCGCTGGTGGTGCGCTGGACCGGAACTGGGACGGAGACTGGAATAGATCCGGAAACAACTGACGGCCTAACAACTGGAGCTCAGGCGGGTGCGGTCAGATGGGCTGGAAGCGTGGGTACACCAGTCCCAAGCAGGTAGGTACTGGAGCGGGATCAGGTATGAGCAGGTTCAGGCAGCTGGCAGGTCTCAGGTTCAGGTAAGTACTGGAGCAGGATCAGGTATGAGCAGGTTCAGGCAGCTGGCAGGTCTCAGGTACAGGTAAGTACTGGAGCAGGATCAGGTATGAGCAGGTTCAGGCAGCTGGCAGGTCTCAGGTACAGGTAAGCACTGGAGCAGGATCAGGTATGAGCGGGTTTAGGCAGCTGGCAGGTCTCAGGTACAGGCAGGTTCGGCAACGGGCAGGTAACGAGGTAGCAGAAGGAACAGGCAGGAACGTAGTCAACACAGGCTGGGGGTCAGGTACAGGCAGATCAGCAAGGATGGCCAAACAAGCCAGGAAGGGTCAGCTGGAGCAGGATTCAGGTAAGCAGGGGTCAGAGGTCTCAGGTAACGCTGTAGACCGAACAGCACAGAGCCCAGCCATCAGCCCCTTCAAATAACCTCATCTGGCGCCATGAGCCGCCGCTGCGCGCTCCCGCGCGTGCACGCGCGCGCACCGCTATCGCACATGCGCACATCAGCGTGCGCCGATGCGCCACTACCGCGCATGCGCGAAGAGGCGCCGATATCGTCAATGACATTTCTGGTTTGCCCTTCCTGACAGGCCTGGATGGCCAGTCAACAAGCTCTTGGGCCTGGATGGCCAGTTAACAAGTTCTTGGGCCTGGATGGCCAGTCAACAAGTTCTTGGGCCTGGATGGCCAGTCAACAAGTTCTTGGGCCTGGATGGCCAGTCAACAAGTTCTTGGGCCTGGATGGCCAGTCAACAAGTTCTTGAGCCTGGATGGCCAGTCAACAAGTTCTTGGGCCTGGATGGCCAGTCAACAAGTTCTTGGGCCTGGATGGCCAGTCAACAAGTTCTTGGGACTGGATGGCCAGTTAACAAGTTCTTGGGCCTGGATGGCCAGTTAACAAGTTCTTGGGCCTGGATGGCCAGTTAACAAGTTTTTGGGCCTGGATGGCCAGTCAACAAGTTCTTGGGCCTGGATTGCCAGTCAACAAGTTCTTGGGCCTGGATGGCCAGTCAACAAGTTCTTGGGCCTGGATGGCCAGTCAACAAGTTCTTGGGCCTGGATGGCCAGTCAACAACTGCTTGGGCCTGGATGGCCAATCAACAACTGCTTTGGCCTGGATGGCCAGTTAACAAGTTCTTGGGCCTGGATGGCCAATCAACAACTGCCTGGGCCTGGATGGCCAGTTAACAGGCCCTACCCTACCATACCCTGTCATGTAGGTGAGTGGAGAAGGTCATCAACCTTGTGTAAGCTCTGACAACAGCTGACAGGAAGGTTATACCGGGAATAAACACAAGGCCAAGACGGATGAATGGAAATGCAGTTGGTTGGGTGGTAATGTTAATCTTTCAAGAGAACCTGTCATTTTATCCTCTATACATAATCTCCACTTATCTGCAAAAAAAAAAAAAAGATTTTCCATCTTAATCAAGCCGTTATTATAAACTGACAAAATAAAGACGTTTAATTACAGATGTTTTTTTCTACATTGTACGTAAATACTTGTTTTGTTTCTATGTATGGAAATGTGAAGGACTTTTATTATAATCCGGTGATGGACACTTTAATAGCTTTTGCAATAAATAAACCGTGAACACAGTAGATGTGATATCTGATTTTTTTTTATTTTTTTTTATGGTTTTACGGAAGGTACAGCTTTGTTTTATTCATGGTCTTTAATAGGGATGGGCCCGGTGCTCGATTCGAACCCATGTTCGAATCGAGCATCGGGCGTTCGCTCGCTCGTCGAGCCCAGAACTATTTGGGCCGTTCGCATCACATTCGTGTGATGCGAGCGGCCCCGCAATGCATTGCGGCCGGCGCGGCCGGCGCAGTGCATTGCTGGCTGATGATTGGCCAAGCATGCACTGTGACCCCGCATGCTTGGCCAATCACAGCGCCCGAAACTCGGAGAGCAATAATTGGCTACAGGCAGGACGGCTGTAGCCAATTACAGCTCAGGGGCTTTAGTACACGCCCCACCATTTAAAAGGCCGCCACGCCATCGGCCCCGGTCACATGAGTTCCGGCTTTAGGAGAGATTAGTCTGCTGATTCTGTCTTTGCTTGATACTGAAAGATTTGCTCTTCTTTGCTAAACCATTGGCTATTTCTTTGCTAAACCATTGCTACCTAAGTCATTGATCGTTCATTGCTGCTGATTGCACAGTTAGTGTGTTATTAGCTGCTGCTGGGGATTAGTCTGGTGCGTGCTTACTGTTAGTACAGTATTGCAGTAGTACCAACCGCAGTGCTGTTAGCACAGCATTGCACCCCAACAGCACCCATAGGACTTCTAGTGTGTTAGTGGCAGCAAACAGAGCTCCTATATTTTCTTCTCAGCAGCACCCATAGGACTTCTAGTGTGTTAGTGGCAGCAAACAGAGCTCCTATATTTTCTTCTCAGCAGCACCCATAGGACTTCTAGTGTGTTAGTGGCATCACACAGAGCTCCTATATTTTCTTCTCAGAAGCACCCATAGGACTTCTAGTGTGTTAGTGGCAGCAAACAGAGCTCCTATATTTTCTTCTCAGCAGCACCCATAGGACTTCTAGTGTGTTAGTGGCATCACACAGAGCTCCTATATTTTCTTCTCAGCAGCACCCATAGGACTTCTAGTGTGTTAGTGGCAGCAAACAGAGCTCCTATATTTTCTTCTCAGCAGCACCCATAGGACTTCTAATGTGTTAGTGGCATCACACAGAGTTCCTATATTTTCATCTCAGCAGCACCCATAGGACTTCTAGTGTGTTAGTGGCAGCAAACAGAGCTCCTATATTTTCTTCTCAGCAGCACCCATAGGACTTCTAGTGTGTTAGTGGCAGCAAACAGAGCTCCTATATTTTCTTCTCAGAAGCACCCATAGGACTTCTAGTGTGTTAGTGGCATCACACAGAGCTCCTATATTTTCTTCTCAGCAGCACCCATAGGACTTCTAGTGTGTTAGTGGCATCACACAGAGCTCCTATATTTTCTTCTCAGCAGCACCCATAGGACTTCTAGTGTGTTAGTGGCAGCAAACAGAGCTCCTATATTTTCTTCTCAGCAGCACCCATAGGACTTCTAGTGTGTTAGTGGCATCACACAGAGCTCCTATATTTTCATCTCAGAAGCACCCATAGGACTTCTAGTGTGTTAGTGGCATCACACAGAGCTCCTATATTTTCTTCTCAGCAGCACCCATAGGACTTCTAGTGTGTTAGTGGCATCACACAGAGCTCCTATATTTTCTTCTCAGCAGCACCCATAGGACTTCTAGTGTGTTAGTGGCATCACACAGAGTTCCTATATTTTCATCTCAGCAGCACCCATAGGACTTCTAGTGTGTTAGTGGCAGCAAACAGAGCTCCTATATTTTCTTCTCAGCAGCACCCATAGGACTTCTAGTGTGTTAGTGGCAGCAAACAGAGCTCCTATATTTTCTTCTCAGCAGCACCCATAGGACTTCTAGTGTGTTAGTGGCAGCAAACAGAGCTCCTATATTTTCTTCTCAGCAGCACCCATAGGACTTCTAGTGTGTTAGTGGCAGCAAACAGAGCTCCTATATTTTCTTCTCAGCAGCACCCATAGGACTTCTAGTGTGTTAGTGGCATCACACAGAGCTCCTATATTTTCTTCTCAGCAGCACCCATAGGACTTCTAGTGTGTTAGTGGCAGCAAACAGAGCTCCTATATTTTCTTCTCAGCAGCACCCATAGGACTTCTAGTGTGTTAGTGGCATCACACAGAGCTCCTATATTTTCTTCTCAGCAGCACCCATAGGACTTCTAGTGTGTTAGTGGCAGCAAACAGAGCTCCTATATTTTCTTCTCAGCAGCACCCATAGGACTTCTAGTGTGTTAGTGGCAGCAAACAGAGCTCCTATATTTTCTTCTCAGCAGCACCCATAGGACTTCTAGTGTGTTAGTGGCAGAAAACAGAGCTCCTATATTTTCTTCTCAGCAGCACCCATAGGACTTCTAGTGTGTTAGTGGCAGCAAACAGAGCTCCTATATTTTCTTGTCAGCAGCACACATAGTACCTATAGTGTGTTAGTGTCAGCACCCATAGGACCTACAGTGTGTTGTGAGCACACATAGGAGTTCTATTTTTTATACTATATACACTACCGACTACAATGGCTGGAAGACCGCCAAGGAGAGGCAGAGCGTGCCGAGGCAAGAACACAGGGCAGGCAGGCTCTGTTTCTAGAGACAACAGTGCTGGCCGTGGACGTGGTCGTGCATCGTCATCAGCACGTGGCCATGGGACACGCTTGTCTTTGTTTTCGGCAGCTGGACATGTGGAGCCGCATCATGCCGAAGGCTTGGTAGAATGGATGACCAAGCCCTCCTCATCCTCCTCATCCTCTCTCACCCAGGCTCAGGGTACTGGCAGAGCAGCTGCCAACGCGTACTCAATGGCATCATCAGCCACCCCTTCCCTAGACCCACCATGTCCTCCTGAGGAGTCCCCCGAACTGTTTGAGCACAGTGTTGGGTACATGCTCCAGGAGGATGCCCAACGATTCGAAGGCTCGGATGATGATACCCAGCTTGAGGAAGTCAGTAGTGTGCGCGCAGAGAGAGGGGATGCTGAAGGACAGCAATCTGGCAGTAGTGTTCCACCAGCTGCAGCTTACTGCCAGGTTTGCTCTAGTGGTGAAGAGGGAGGGGATGATGAGGTCACTGACTCCACGTGGGTGCCTGAAGGGAGAGAGGAGGAGGAGGAGGAGGATGCAGCGTCACATGTCCAACGAGGCAGGATGCCCCCTGGAGGCCAGCTAGAGGCCAGCACAGCAACTGTACCACACCGCAGAGCTCCGCCTGTGCAGGGCGCTGCCTCTGCACGTTATCACAAAAGTTCTTTGGTGTGGGCCTTTTTTGAGACGAGTGCATCAGATCGCACCACTGCTATTTGCAATATTTGTCTCAAGCGTATCTCGCGTGGCCAAAACATCAGCCGCTTGGGCACCACAAGCATGAGCAGACATATGTCGACCTGCCATGCAGCTCGTTGGCAAGCACACATAAAAGACCCACACCAAAGAACAAAGCGGACCTCTCCTTGCTCTTCATCAGCTGGGATCTCCATCCCCACTATATCTTCAGTCCTCTCTGAAAGCTGCTCTGAGAGGACTGAAGGTGTAGAATTAGGTGTGTCACAACCAAGTACTTGCAGTACACCGACGTCCGATTGTAGCAGGCAAATTTCCCTGCCCCAGCTGCTGGACCGTCGAAAGAAGTATACTCCCAGCCATCCACATGCCCAGCGGTTGAATGCTAGCTTGGCTAAATTGCTAGCACTTCAACTGCTGCCTTTTCAGATAGACTCGGCCCCCTTCCGTGAGTTTGTTCAATGTGCGGTTCCTCAGTGGCAGGTTCCCAAACGCCACTTTTTCTCACGGAAGGCGATTCCGTCTCTCTACTGGCATGTGGAAGGCAATGTCCATGCCTCGCTGGACAGGGCGGTCAGCGGTAAGGTGCATATTACCGCTGACTCATGGTCCAGCAGGCATGGACAGGGACGTTATCTTTCTTTCACGGCCCATTGGGTCACTCTATTGGTAGCTGGGAGGGATGCAGGACAAGGTGCAGTAGTGTTGGAGGTTGTTCCGCCACCACGCCTCCAAAATGCTACTACTGGTTGTGACACACCTCTCTCCTCCACCCCCTCCTCTTCTTCTTCCTCCATGTCCTCTTCAAGTGCTCTGTCCTCGGAACCAGCGGTGCTCCGTAGGCGTACAAGGGGCTACGCGAGTACGCAGGCAAAAAGATGCCATGCCGTGCTTGCGCTGGTGTGTTTGGGGGACAGGAGCCACACTGGGCCAGAGGTTCTGGCAGCTCTGCAGGGGCAGGCCGAGAGGTGGTTGACGCCACGCCAGCTTAAGCCAGGAATGGTCGTTTCTGATAATGGCACCAACCTCCTCTCCGCCCTGCGACAGGGGCAGCTCACCCATGTGCCCTGTATGGCTCACGTCCTCAACCTGGTGGTGCAGCGGTTCTTGGGCAGGTTCCCAGGCTTACAGGATGTCCTGAGGCAGGCCAGGAAAGTCTGTGTGCATTTCCGCCGATCTTATAATGCCAGTGCTCGGCTGACTGAGCTGCAAAAGGAGCTGAACCTGCCCAAGAACCGCCTAATATGTGACATGCCCACCAGGTGGAACTCAACGTTGGCCATGCTGCAGCGACTGCACACGCAGCAGAGGGCCATCAATGAGTACCTTTGCGACTACGGCACCAGGACAGGGTCAGGGGAGCTTGGCTTTTTTTCCCCACGCCAGTGGAGCATGATCAGGGATGCATGCACTGTCCTCTCACCATTTGAGGAGGCCACGAGGATGGTGAGCAGTGACAGTGCATGCATCAGTGACACTGTACCTCTTGTCCACCTGTTGGAGCATACGCTGCGTGGGATAATGGACAGGGCACTTGAGGCAGAACAGAGGCAGGAAGAGGAGGACTTCCTTGTCTCTCAAGGCCCCCTTTATCCAGACAATGTTCCTTCTGTCCCACCCATCACACAGGAAGAGGAGGAGGAGGAGGAGGAGGAGGAGGATTGTGTGAGCATGGAGGTGGAGCCTGGCACTCAGCATCAGCAGCAGCAGTCTTTTAGGGATGATGTACAGTCCCAACAAACCAGTGGACTTGTACGTGGCTGGGAGGAGGTGGCTGGCGATCATGTCATCCTCAGTGACCCAGAAGACTCCGGACCGAATGCCTCAGCTAACCTACGCTGCATGGCCTCCCTGATCCTGCAAAGCCTGCGGAAGGATCCTCGTGTTCTTCGGATCAAGGAGAGTGACCATTACTGGCTGGCCACTCTCCTTGATCCACGGTACAAGGGTAAGGTTGCGGACCTTATCTTGCCGTCGCAGAGGGAGCAGAGGATGAGACATCTCAGGGAGGCCTTGCAGAAAGGTCTGTGCAACGCGTTCCCAGAAACTGGGAGGTTACAAACTCCTGGTCCTGGACGACAAGTTGCTGAGGCTTCGGTCAGTAGCAGAAGGAGCGGTGGGGAAGGTGGACGTCTGACCGATGCGTTCAGACAATTTTTTAGTCCGCAGCCCCAAGGTATGATCGGTTCCAGCAACCATCGCCAGCGTCTGATATACATGGTGCAGGAATACCTAGGGGCAAGGTCAGACTTGGACACCTTTCCCACCGAAAATCCTCTGGCTTACTGGGTCCTGAGGATGGATCACTGGCCAGAGCTTGCACAGTATGCAATTGAGCTACTGGCCTGTCCTGCATCCAGCGTTCTTTCCGAACGCACATTCAGTGCTGCTGGAGGATTTGTCACCGATCATAGGGTGTGCCTGTCCACCGACTCGGTTGATCGACTGACCTTCATAAAAATGAATCAGTCTTGGATCACCACCAGCTACCAGACACCTGAAGCGGATATAACGGAATCATTTATAATGTCACATCCCTTCAAGACTGCCTATGCTGATGCTGAGTGACTGTCCTGTTATGTTCACTGACTATCCTCTTCCTCCTCCTCAATGATCCATGCCACCACACCAGTGCCTAAGGCACAATTTTTCAGCCCCTGTATAACAGGGGCGTGTAATTACAATTTTTTAAAAAGATGCTTCGCAACAGGTGTGACTGCTGTGCTCAGAGTACAGTATCTGTGAGGGGTTGCAGTGTTGTGGCACCAGCACCAGTGCCTAAGGCACAATTTTTCAGCCCCTGTTGGGGCGTGTAATTACAATTTTTAGGCAATGCTTTGCAACAGGTCTCATTGCTGTGCTCAGAGTACAGTATCTGTGAGGGGTTGCAGTGTTGTGGCACCAGCACCAGTGCCTAAGGCACAATTTTTCAGCCCCTGTATAACAGGGGCGTGTAATTAATTTTTTTTAAAAAGATGCTTCGCAACAGGTGTGACTGCTGTGCTCAGAGTACAGTATCTGTGAGGGGTTGCAGTGTTGTGGCACCAGCACCAGTGCCTAAGGCACAATTTTTCAGCCCCTGTTGGGGCGTGTAATTACAATTTTTAGGCAATGCTTTGCAACAGGTCTCATTGCTGTGCTCAGAGTACAGTATCTGTGAGGGGTTGCAGTGTTGTGGCACCAGCACCAGTGCCTAAGGCACAATTTTTCAGCCCCTGTATAACAGGGGCGTGTAATTAAAATTTTTTAAAAAGATGCTTCGCAACAGGTGTGACTGCTGTGCTCAGAGTACAGTATCTGTGAGGGGTTGCAGTGTTGTGGCACCAGCACCAGTGCCTAAGGCACAATTTTTCAGCCCCTGTTGGGGCGTGTAATTACAATTTTTAGGCAATGCTTTGCAACAGGTCTCATTGCTGTGCTCAGAGTACAGTATCTGTGAGGGGTTGCAGTGTTGTGGCACCAGCACCAGTGCCTAAGGCACAATTTTTCAGCCCCTGTATAACAGGGGCGTGTAATTACAATTTTTTAAAAAGATGCTTCGCAACAGGTGTGACTGCTGTGCTCCAAGTACAGTATCTGTGAGGGGTTGCAGTGTTGTGGCACCAGCACCAATGCCTAAGGCACAATTTTTCAGCCCCTGTTTAACAGGGGCGTGTAATTACAAATCTTGATCTAATAGTTCACAGCAGGGCCCATTCCTGCGCCCACCAAGAGTAACTATGAGGGCCTACAGTCTTGTGGCAACACCGTCCACCACCACCACCACCACCAAAGGCCCAATTTTTCTGCCCTGTTCAACAGGTGCATGCAATTACAAATCTTGATCTAATAACTCACAGCAGGGCCCATTCCTGCACCCACCAAGAGTAACTGTGAGGGCTTACAGTCTTGTGGCAACACCGTCCACCACCACCACCACCACCACCAAAGGCCCAATTTTTCTGCCCGGTTCAACAGGTGCATGCAAGTACAAATCTTGATCTATTAACTCACAGCAGGGCCCATTCCTGTGCCCACCAGTCTTGTGGCTACACCAACATCTAATAGGGCAAATTTCTGCTGAGTATATACGGCAGGCCCCTACTTTCAAACATCCAACTTACAAACGACTCCTACTTGCAAACGGCAAGAGAAAACAGGAAGTGAGAGGAAATCTACCCCTAGGAAGGAAAATTCTCTCCTGTAAGAATTAATATGGGAGAAAGGTGTCTCCTCTGTACTGATGCTTTATCACCAATCCTTGTTTCAATTAAAACCCCACTTTTCCAAAAACATTTGTCATTGGGACGGAAAGTGAGGTGACATGTTCTGAACAGATGTGCAAAGACAGCAAATGTTACAGGGGTGATAACCCCTCCCTATGTTCTCCAAAAACCTTAAAAATTGATTTTTTTGGGATGTAGCTACACTTCATAATGTACCTGTTCAGATTCTACTTAAGAACAAACCTACAGTCCATGTCTTGTTTGCACCACCTATATACTGCTGTTCAGAGTATATAGGGTTGTAGGTATAGGGTTTTATTTTGGGTGCGGGGTCCCCCTTAGTATCCATACAAGACCCAAAGGGGCTGGGGTGGGGGGGGGTGATGGGGTAGCCATGCCATTTTTCTCAAGGATTTTCAGCCATATGGCGGCCAGGACAAGACATGACATTAAAGCCGCAAGTGGTTTTAAATGGCTTCTTTTTTTCCTTTACAAATGTCATTTTGTGCAAGGACAGTTCTAAACACGGGAAACACGTGGCACTTCACAGGCATACTTTAGACACCCCCCAGGTACCATATTTAAAGGAAAATTTCACTTTTTTTTTTTTCACTTTATGCATCATTAAAATGACTGCTCCCGAAAAAACTTTAGTTTTTAAAATTTCTTTTTGCATTGATACATGTCCCCTGGGGCAGGACCCGGGTCCCCAAACCTGTTTTATGACATTAACATGCATATTGGCCGTTGTAATTAGCAATTTTGATTTCGAACGTTCGCGTCCATTATAACGAATAGGGTTCGAAAATTCGCGCGAACTTTCGGTCCGTTCGAAGGTTCTGGTGCGAACCGAACCCGGGGGTGTTCGGCTCATCCCTAGTCTTTAACATTGAAATCCAGGCAAACAGCTGAATACAAAGTTGAAATACATGCATGTGACATGTGCTATGTCCTCGGCACCGCTCTGAGGTCCTCCTGTGCTTGACGTGTGCAGAACGAAAAAAATTTGTTTTGTTTCATCATTATTTAAATTCGTTTAGCTTAATTCATTTAATTAGTTTTCAGAATTCTTTTTAGTTTTGTTTTTTCTATTCTAAATTTGAATTCCGGATTATATTCTTTCTATTTTATTCTATTCTATTCTATTCTAGTCTATTGTTTTTTTCTATTCCATTCTTGTCTCTCATTTTCTATTTTATTATTTTCTATTCTAATCTATTCTATTCACATTTATTCTATTTGAAATTTGAATTTCAGAAGATGGTATATTCTTTCTATTTTATTTTATTCTATTCTATTGAATTATATTCTATTGTTTTTTTTCTATTCTGTTCTAATATTTTCTAATCTATTCTATTCTAAGTTAAATTTATTTTCATTTCGAATTTTGAAAGACGACTATATTCTATTTTGTTGTTTTTTTTTATTCTATTCTTTTATTTTCTATTCTAAATTTATCTATTCTATTGCTTTAATTTATATGCTATTTTATTTTCTATTCTGTTCTGTTTTACTCTATTATTTTCTAAACTATTATATTCTTTTATTTTCTATTCTTTTGTTTTCTGTTCTATTCTATTCTTTTCTGTTCTATTCTTTTCTTTTCTATTATATTATTTTCTATTCTATGCTGTTTTACTTTATTATTTTTTACTCTTTTCTATTATTTTCTATTCTATTATTTTCTGTTATTTTCTATTTTATTCTGTTTTCTATTCTATTCCTTTATTTTCTATTGTATTTGATTCTATTATTTTATTTTCTATTCTATTCTATTCTGTTTTACTGTATTCTATTCTATTATTTTCTATTCTATTATTTTCTATTCTATTCATTTCATTTATATTCTATTTTATGTTATTATTTTATTTTCCATTGTATTAAGGCCCCTTTCACACTGGGGCGGGCAGGTGCGGTGGCGGTATAGCGGCGCGATTTTCAGCGCCGCTATACCGTCGTTATCACCACGGCATGCGGCCGCTAGCGGGGTGAATTTAACCCCCGCTAGCGGCCGAAAAAGGGTTAATACCGCCCGCAAACCGCGGCTATTGCCGCGGTTTGCGGGCGGTATTACCGCGGTGTCCCATTGATTTCAATGGGCAGCCGCGGTAAAGGAGCGGTGAACACACCGCTCCTTCACCGCTGTAAAGATGCGGCTAGCAGGACTTTTGGAGCGGTCCTGCTAGCGCACCGCTTCAGTGTGAAAGCCTTCGGGCTTTCACATTGAAGAATACAGGGCACTATTTTTCAGGCGGTATAACAGCGCTAATATTAACGCTAAACCGCCTGAAAAACGTGCCAGTGTGAAAGGGGCCTTAGTTCTGTTTTACGCTATTCTTTTCTGCTCTATTCTATTGTTTTCTATGGTACTCTGTTATTTTCTTTTCATTTCTATTTTATTCTATTCCTTTGTTTTCTATTCTGTTTTATTCTAATCTTTATATTCTATTCTGTTCCGTTTTACTCTATCCTATTCCTTTATTTTCTATTCTATTTTATTCTGTTCTTTTATTTTATATTCTATTATGTTCTGTTTTACTCTATTCTATTCCTTTATTTTATATTCTATTTTATTCCATTCTTGTTTTCTAAATCGATTTCAAATTTGCTTTCAAATCCAATTCGAATTTGATTTGAATTTCGTCCGAATTTCTTTTTGTTATTAGGGATGCATTTAAATTTTGTTACTTTTGTAATTCAGGAATTCGGATACATCTGACTTTCCAAATAAGGAAAAATGTGTCCGAAATTCGATTCAGGAAACAAACGAACCGCACACCTCTAGCCCGTGCCTCTCTCCCTGGAAACCTCATGGTCCCATCACTTCCCCACACTGTCTACATAGGAAAATAGTGTAGCTGCACACTATGATTTTAAGCCCCAGTAGTTGGTGAAACGCGTTAGATGAAGCACAAGGGGGGAAGTGTCACTGCTGACAGAACAAAGGTTTCTACGTGAAATGTTTTACCTGCCAAAGCTTAGTTCTGTTCAGCCAGACTTGTGACAGAGGCACACCTGCCAAATGACACAGGCAGGCCCCTGCCCACCATTTCAGCATCACAACTTGATCACAACACACCCCCCAGACTGCTGATTGGATAAGGAAGGAGCATCAGCACACTGATGAGGCCACCCTTCTACTCACCTTCTCAGAAGCTTCACTACCTCTGAAATGTATTAACCACTTGCCGACCGGCGCACGCAGATGTACGTTGACAGAATGGCACGGGCAGGCAAATGGGCGTACCTGTACGTCCCTTTAAATTTGCCGCCCAGCGGGCGGGCGCCTGAGGCCGCGATTGCGGTCGGCAAAGGCAGAACAGGGGGATGCCTTTGTAAACAAGGCATTCCACCTATTCTGCCTAGTGACATGTCACTGATGGCTGTTCCCCGTGATCGGAAACGGTCATCAGTGACGTGTCACATGTAGCCACGCCCCCTAACAGTAAGAATTACTCCCTAGTACTGACTTAACCCCTACAGCGCCACCTACAGGTTAACCCCATTCACTGCCAGTGTCATTTTCACAGTAATCAGTCCCTTTTTTTAGCACTGATCGCTGTAAAAATTACAATGGTCCCAAAAATGTGTCCGATGTGTCCGCCATAATGTCGCATTCACAATAAAAATCGCTGATCGCCGCCATTACTAGTAAAAAAAATTAAAAAAATATTAATAAAAATGCCATAAAACTATCCCCTATTTTGTAGACGCTATAACTTTTGCGCAAACCGATCAATAAACGCTTATTGCGATTATTTTTTAACCAAAAATATGTAGAAGAATACGTATCGGCCTAAACTGAGAAAATTAATGTTTTTTTATATTTTTTTTGGGATATTTATTATAGCAAAAAGTAAAAAATATTGAATTTTTTTCAAAATTGTCGCTCTATTTTTGTTTATAGCGCAAAAAATAAAAACCGCAGAGGTGATCAAATACCACCAAAAGAAAGCTCTATTTGTGGGGAAAAAAGGACGCCAATTTTGTTTGGGAGCCACGTCGCACGACCGCGCAATTGTCAGTTAAAGCGACGCAGTGCCGAATCGCAAAAAGTGGCTTGGTCTTTGACCAGCGAAATGGTCCGGGGGCTGAAGTGGTTAAAATAGTAGCTCTGGCTCCTAGGTAGGAGAATACATTTTAATGCTGGTGACAGGTCCACTTTCCAGTTCCGTATTTTCTGTGAGCATTATTGGATTGAGAAATATAAAAAAAAAATTGGGTCACTGACCCACAGCATGTATTAGTATGCACAGAGTAGAAGGGCCAGCTCATCAGTTTCCTGCTGCTCCTTGCCTGTCCATTCCTAACTGCTTTCCTAGTTTAAAGTCACCCTGACATTAAAAACGAAAACAAAATAAACAATCTTCATACTTACCTTCTCGGCTCTTTTTGTAGGACCTTCACTCCGAAGGTGAGCAAAACCACCCAAAGACCTAATGAGTCTTCACATTCATCACACTTCTAGGAGTGTCCAATACCTGCCTCCCCCACTGTGTTCTGTGGTATCTCCCAGCAGCCTCCTATGTCACAGTACAGAGGAAGGAACCACAGAATGCGGTGGGGGACATAGGCACTCCCATAAGTTATTTTTGTTTAATAACTGTTTCTTTAGAAGAATAGTAGAAAATAAAGGTAGCACATACAGTGAGGGGAAAAAAGTATTTGACCCCCTGCATATTTGGCACGTTTGCCCACTGACAAAGAAATGATCGGTCTATAATTTTTTTGGGTAGATTTATTTTAACAGTGAGAGACGGAATAACAACAAAAATATCCTGAAAAATGCATTTCAAAAAAAGTTATAAATTGATGTGCATTTTAATGAGTGAAATAAGTATTTGACCCCTTCGCAAAACATGACTTAGTAGTTGGTGGAGAAACCCTTGTTGGCGATCACAGAGGTCAGACGTTTCTTGTAGTTGGCCCCCAGGTTTGCACACATCTCAAGAGGGATTTTGTCCCACTCCTCTTTGCAGATCTTCTCCAAGTCATTAAGATTTCAATTCTGACCAGTGGTGGTGCGTCCATAGTGGGCGCAGGAGCGCCGCCCCTCTCTCGCCTGCGCCTGTCACTTACGACAAGACATAGGTTTATGCATTGCTGGCTGCATTTGGGGGGAAACTGGCTGCATTTGGGGGGAAACTGGCTGCATTTGGGGACAAACTGGCTGTATTTTGGGGGGAAACTGGCTGCATTTGGGAAGAAACTGGCTGTATTTGGAGACAAACGCTGTATTTGGGGGGAAACTGGCTGCATTTGGGGGGAAACTGGCTGTATTTGGGAAGAAACTGGCTGTATTTGGGGACAAACTGGCTGTATTTGGGGGGAAACTGGCTGTATTTGGGGGGAAACTGGCTGTATTTGGGGGGAAAATGTCTGTATTTGGGGACAAACTGGCTGTATTTGGGGGGAAACTGGCTGTATTTGGGGGGAAACTGGCTGTGTTTGGGGACGAACTGGCTGCCTTTGGGGACAAACTGGCTGCATTTGGGGGGAAACTGGCTGCATTTGAGAGGGCAAACTGGTGGCGTTTGGGCACAGTGGCTGTATCTAATGGGCACAGTGGCGGCAATTGATGTTTTTTTTTTTTTTTCAGTTTGTTTGCGCCCCCCCCCCCCAAAAAAAAATTTGAGTACCAGCCGCCACTGATTCTGACGTTTGGCAACTCGAACCTTCAGCTCCCTCGACATATTTTCTATGGTATTAAGGTTTGGAGACTGGCTAGGCCACTCCAGGACCTTAATGTGCTTCTTCTTGAGCCACTCCTTTGTTGCCTTGGCCGCGTGTTTTGTGTCATTGTCATGCTAGAATACCCATCCAATCCCCTGGCTGAGAGAAGGAGGTTCCTACCCAAGATTTGATGGTACATCGTCCCTTTGATTCTGTGAAGTTGTCCTGTCCCCTTAGCAGAGAAACACCCCCAAAGCATAATGTTTCCCCCTCCATGTATGACGGTGGGGGATGGTGTTCTTAGGGTCATAGGCAGCATTCCTCCACCTCCAAACTCGGCGAGTTGAGTTGATGCCAATGAGCTGGATTTTGGTCTCATTCGACCACAACACTTTCCCCCAGTTCTCCTCTGAATCATTCAGATGTTCATTAGCAAACTTCAGAGGGGCTGTACATGTGATTTCCTGATCAGGAGGACCTTGCGGGGGCTGCAGGATTCCAGACCTTCACGGTGTAGTGTGTTACCAATTGTTTTCTTGGTGACTTTGGTCCCAGCTGAGATCATTGACAAGATTCTCCGGTGTAGTTCTGGGCGGATTCCTCGCTGTTCTCATGATCATTGAAACTCCACGAGGGGAGATCTTCCAAGGAGCCCCAGACTGAGGAGAGTGACCGTTATTTTGTGTTTCTTTAATTGGCAAATAATCCCACCAACTGTTATCACCCTCTCACCGAGCTGCTTGGCGATGGTCTTGCAGCCCATTCCAGCCTTGTGTAAGTCTCCAATCTTCTCCCCGACATCCTTGGACAGATCTTTGGTCTTATCCATGGTGGAGAGATTGGAATCTGATGGATTGGTTGATGTGGACAGGTGTCTTTTATACAGGCAACAAGCTGAGATTAGGAGGTAAAGAAAGAGGAAAGAATAGGAGGAAAAAATGGGGCGGAAAAGAGAAGAGAGAAGGTAAAGATGGGTGGGAGCAGGAAAAAAATGCCGGGAACAGGTGGGATATACCTTAAATTAAATAATATAACAAAAAGGAGTACAATAAATTAAATCAAAAATATTAAGAACCATCACGAAGTTACTCGTCAGGAGGTCAAGCATAATTTCTTTAAATCGAGAAGTGGACTTGAATTCGAACCAGTGGGCCCATATTTTTGAGATGACGGCTGAAGTTACTTTTGGAGATACAGTGGACCCTCGGATTGCGAGTAACGCGGTTAATGAGCGTTTCGCAATACGAACACTGTACTTTGAAAAATCCTAACTCGGTTTGCGAGTGTTGTCTCGCAAAAAGAGCAGGATTCAAGCCACAGCGGTGTGCAGTACCGCGTTTGGCCTGAGGTGGGGGGCGCCGGAGCCGAGCGAAGCCGATCTGAGCCATTCGGAAATGCTCGGAAGTTTTCCGAGTTCAGCCGAGGTGTCCTCGGGCCTTTCCGAGTGTTTCCGAGGCTCTCTGGCACCCCCACCCCACCTCTGGCCACATGTGGTATTGCATGCCATTGAAGTCAATGCGGAACGTTTCTTTTAGTTTCTATTGACTTCTGTGGGGAAACTCGCTTTGATATGCGAGTACTTTGGATTACGAGCATTCTCCTGGAACGGATTATGCTGGTAATCCAAGGTTCCACTGTATAGGTAAATACCTCTAACAAACAAATCTCATCTACCTTATGCAGCCATTGCCGCAGAGAGGGGATTAGGGGATCAGTGGCTGACCCCAAAGAGCGGGAATGAGGGACTTTGCAGTATTTTGTGAGGGAACGTTTATATAAGCCGAATGGTTCGAGGGTGGAGTGAAATTGTATTGTCCAAGGACCAAGGGGAAGGGTGAGATCAATCATCTGGCTTATGAGTTTAAGTATTTCTGACCAAAAAGGGTGGAATAACGGGCAGTCCCACCAGATAGGAGCATGGGTGGCTTAGGATCCCACAATTCCCCCAACACAATGGGGATCTAGAGGGGAACATGTTGTGTAGTTTGGCTGGAGTGCAATGCCATCTGGCAAGAAGTTTGAAGATTCTATGGATGAAGGCCAGGACAGGTAAGTTTCGTCTGTACTTTTTTTTCTTTTTTTTTTACTTACTGTATATACCCGAGTATAAGCCAAGTTTTTCAGCCCTTTTTTTAGGGCTGAAAATACCCCCCTCGGCTTACACTCGAGTCAGTGTACCTTGGGCGTCCATTTTTTAAAACTCGCGGCTTCCTCCTGGTCCCGTCCCGCTCCGTGATAGGCGTTTGACACTGTGTTCCGCTACCGCCTATCACGGAGGTCCTCTCATCCTCAGACTCAGTTTCCCAGCAGAAACTGTGTTCCGCCAATCACGGACCTTCTCTTGCTAGAGGATGAAAGAACTTCCGTGATTGGCGGAACACTGAACACAGTGTCTGCTGGGAAACTGAGTCCGAGGATGAGAGGATCTCCGTTATAGGCGGTAGCGGAACACAGTGTCAAACGCCTATCACGGAGCGGGACGGGACCAGGAGGAAGCCGCGAGTTTTAAAAAATGGACGCCCGCAGCGCAGCCTGTCAAGAATTTCAGGTACGCTGCAATGGACACAGTGAGGTTGTAATGGGCAGAGTGAGGTAATGGGCACAATCAGGTTGTAATGGGCACAGTGAGGTAATGGGCACAATCAGGTTGTAATGACACAGTGAGGTTGTAATGGGCACAATCAGGTTGTAATGGGCACAGTGAGGTAATGGGCACAGTAAGGTAATGGGCACAGTGAGGTTGTAATGGGCACAGTGAGGTAATGGGCACAGTCAGGTTGTAATGGGCACAGTGAGGTTGTAATGTGCACAGTGAGGTAATGGGCACAATCAGGTTGTAATGGGCACAGTGAGGTTGTAATGGGCACAGTGAGGTAATGGGCACAACGAGGTGGTAATGGGCACAGTGAGGTTGTAGTGGGCACAGTGAGGTTGTAATGGGCACAGTGAGGTAATGGGCACAGTCAGGTTGTAATGGGCACAGTGAGGTAATGGGCACAGTCAGGTTGTAATGGGCACAGTGAGGTAATGGGCACAGTGAGGTTGTAATGGGCACAGTGAGGTTGTAATGGGCACAGTCAGGTTGTAATGGGCACAGTGAGGTAATGAGCACAGTCAGGTTGTAATGGGCACAGTGAGGTTGTAATGGGCACAGTGAGGTAATGGGCACAGTCAGGTTGTAATGGGCACAGTCAGGTTGTAATGGGCACAGTGAGATTGTAATGGGCACAGTGAGGTTGTAATGGACACAGTGAGGTTGTAATGGACACAGTGAGGTTGTAATGGGCACAGTGAGATTTTAATGGGCACAGTGAGGTAATGGGCACAGTGAGGTTGTAATGGGCACAGTGAGCAGGTAATGGGCACAGTGAGCTGGTAATGGGCACAGTGGGGTAATGGGCACAGTGAGGTTGTAATAGGCTCAGTGAGGTTGTAATTGGCACAGTGAGGCGTGCAAATGGGCATTGTTGACCCTCTTTTCCTCTTACAGTAGCTGCTGCATTCTCACCCTAGGCTTATGCTCAACTCAATAAGTTTTCCCAGTTTTTTGTGGTAAAATTAATGGGCACAATCAGGTTGTAATGACACAGTGAGGTTTTAATGGGCACAATCAGGTTGTAATGGGCACAATCAGGTTGTAATGGGCACAGTGAGGTTGTAATGGGCACAGTGAGGTAATGGGCACAGTAAGGTAATGGGCACAGTGCGGTTGTAATGGGCACAGTGAGGTAATGGGCACAGTGAGGTTGTAATGGGCACAGTGAGGTTGTAATGTGCACAGTGAGGTAATGGGCACAATCAGGTTGTAATGGGCACAGTGAGGTTGTAATGGGCACAGTGAGGTAATGGGCACAGCGAGGTGGTAATGGGCACAGTGAGGTTGTAGTGGGCACAGTGAGGTTGTAATGGGCACAGTGAGGTAATGGACACAGTCAGGTTGTAATGAGCACAGTGAGGTAATGGGCACAGTCAGGTTGTAATGGGCACAGTCAGGTTGTAATGGGCACAGTGAGGTTGTAATGGGCACAGTCAGGTTGTAATGGGCACAGTGAGGTAATGAGCACAGTCAGGTTGTAATGGGCACAGTGAGGTTGTAATGGGCACAGTGAGGTTGTAATGGGCACAGTGAGGTTGTAATGGGCACAGTGAGGTAATGAGCACAGTGAGGTTGTAATGGGCACAGTGAGGTTGTAATGGGCACAGTGAGGTTGTAATGGGCACAGTGAGGTTGTAATGGGCACAGTGAGGTTTTAATGGGTACAGTGAGGTAATGGGCACAGTGAGGTTGTAATGGGCACAGTGAGGTTGTAATAAGCACAGTGAGCAGGTAATGGGCACAGTGAGCAGGTAATGGGCACAGTGAGCTGGTAATGGGCACAGTGGGGTAATGGGCACAGTGAGGTTGTAATTGGCACAGTGAGGCGTGCAAATGGGCATTGTTGACCCTCTTTTCCTCTTACAGTAGCTGCTGCATTCTCACCCTAGGCTTATACTCGAATCAATAAGTTTTCCCAGTTTTTGTGGTAAAATTAGGGCCTCGGCTTATACTCGAGTATATACGGTATTACTATTTATTTATTTACTTATTTACTTCAGTACTGCTTGGACCTTGAAGAAGGGGACGTACCCCGAAAGCTTGTCCTGCAAAATTGTATGTTAGTGTAAATAAAAAAAGTATCACGGACAGCACTTAATTTTTATGTTTATTAAGTATTTATAGCGCTGGCAATACTGTACAATCACATCAGTCCCAGCCCTCAAGGAGCTCACAATCTAAGGTCCCAAAAAAGTGGGGTACCCCCCCTTCTAGTACATGGACTATGCTGCTAGCCAAATTGAAAGTAAGGTCCCTTTCTCACATATTAGGGCCAATTTAAACAGGAGCCAATGGGTCCTACCAGCATGTCCACCAAGTGTGGGAGGAAACCCATACAAGCACAGGAAGAACATGCAAACTCCATGCAGGGATTGTCCTGGTTGGGATTTGAACCGAGGGCCCCAGAGCTGCCAGGGTGAGCCAACGTGTTGCCTCCTTAGTGTCAGAATCTCTTTATTTTTCTGCATAATTATCAACAACTCAGGAAGCCAGAGCAACCGATCGCCAGGTGACCGGCATTTTCAGAAGGAGGTCAACGATGGCCATTATTTCTCTCAGGATCTCCTCAAAAAAAAAAAAAAAAAAAAAGTAGGATAACCTGTATAATTCATATTTCACCAACATTTTACCTTTTTTTTTTTTTTTTTTTTTGGTACCAAAGATGAAAAGCACTGGGAAAGTAAAATGAATAAACAAATAAATTCACAAATAGAATAAATTGATATAAATTAATAAATAGTTTAAATAAATGAATCAATTTAATTAAATAAATAAATGAATAAATAAATAAAATAAATAATATAATACAAATAAATACATACATAAAATAATTACATTAATAAAATAAAGTAAATAAAATAAATATGTATAATAAATAAATAAAATAAGTATATTAACAAAAAAAAAAAAAACAATAGATAACATATACGAATAAATAAAATAAATAAATATAATAAATATGCAAATAAAATAAAATGAACAAATATATAAAACCAAATAAACAAATATAAAGTATAATTAAAAAAATGCATACATAAAATAAATAAATATAGTAAAGCTGTAAATAAAATAATTGAATAAAATATATATAAAAAAAACATAAAATCAGTATAATAAAACATAACAATACATACATACATACACAAAATAAATTAAGTAAACAAAATAAGTATAATAATAATAAAAAATAACAACAAATACATACAGTACATAAAATAAATAAATAAATAAAATAAATAAATATAGTAAATATATAAATAAAATAAATGAAAAAAATATATAAAACCAAAAAAATAAATAAATACATAAAATCAGTATAATAAAACATAACAATACATACATAAAATAAATTAAGTAAATAAAATAAGTATAATAATTTAAAAAAAAATAACAACAAATACATACAGTACATAAAAAATATAGTAAATATATAAATAAAATAAATTAAAAACATATATAAAAACAAAAAAATAAATAAATACATAAAATCAGTATAATAAAACATAACAATACATACATACATACATACATACATACATACATACACAAAATAAATGCATATTCAAATATAGTAGAGATGTAAATAAAACAATTGAATACATATATAAAACTAAATAAGTAATTAAAATCAGTATAATAAAAAGTACATACATAAAATAAATGAATAAATATAATAAATAAATATAGTAAATATATAAATAAAAAAATATATAAAACCAAATAAATATATAAATAAAATAAGCATTATAATAAACAACAACACATACATACATAAAATAAATTAATAAATAACATAATTAAATACAGTAAAGATGTAAAACAAATAATTGAATACATATATTAAACCAAATAAATAAATAAAATAAGTATAAAAAAACATAACAATACAAACATACATAAAATAAATGCATAAATAAAATAAATAAATATAGTAGAGATGTAAATATCATAATTGAATAAATATATAAAAAAAAATGAAATGAGTATATTGAAAAAAAAAATATGTACATAAAATAAAAAAAGTAAGTATATATGTAAATGAAATGAATGAATAAATATGTAAAACAAATAAATATATAAATATAATAAAGTAAACACATAAATAAAAAAGAACATATACATAACATACATTTATAAATACAATAACATACGTTAATACGACAAATGAATAAAAAGTAAAGGAAAAATAAAGATAATACATAAAAAACGTCTATAAAATAATTGAATAAATGGGTACATATAGGGTAAGTAAATTGTATTAACATAAAAATGGGAAATGAGTGACATTTTTGTCCGCCGATCACATGACCCGGGTGTCCCCGCCGGGCTGTCAGTGTCACTCGCGGTCACCTATCACCAGCGCAGCTCTCTGCCAGGCTCCTCCCCTCTCACCTTTTGCCAGTACTTTAAAAATGGCGCCGCCCGCAGCGGCCTCGCCGCCCTTACTGCTCTGCCGCTCCCGATTGGCCAGCCCAGGCTGACGTCGCTGAACACGCAGCCCTCCCCTAGCAGCAGAAGGGAGTAAAGATGGCTGAAGCAGGAGGAGAGGACAAGGAGCTGGAGGAACTTCTGGACAGTAAGAGGGGGAGTCAGGGGGGGCAAAGGAGGGCTGGGGCACCTAGGCTGGTGATGTGTGTCCCCCCCGCCCCCCGGGGGCCGCTGGGTGTATGATCTGTAGGGGGGAGTGTTTTTACCTCCCAGGTGGACTTTAACCCTTACACTGCCAGCTGGCACTCCTCACACAGACAGAAGAACATTGTACACATCATGGGAGAGGTCATGCCATGCACACGCTGGTTATATTCACCCTTCTACCCCTAGAGGGCATGGGCTGGCATGGGACCAGAGGGCACCTGGGGGGGAGGGGGCTGGGCACACGGGGGGTGACCTTGGTTTGGCTGGGTGATGTGATGATGTCATCTTCTGGATCTGTGCAGACTTTAACCCCTCCTGTGCCAGGGTTGTGACCAGATCTGTACCTTTTAAAAAATAGGTGTCACCCGTCCCTGACCCCACCGTCACCCGTCCCTGACCCCACCGTCACCCGTCCCTGACCACCGTCACCCGTCCCTGACCCCCCGAAGAAAACTGGTCTTGGTATATTAAGAGAATTAGGTTGAACTGGGAACACCCGCTGTTTGTAGATCAGCCACTGGAGGGAGCTCTCCGTGGCTCAGTGCCATCACTTTGCCCTTTCAGAGGGTCCTCTGCAATGTATAAACTCCAAGTCACTATTTTTGTTGGGAAGGGGTTAATCTTGCACCACCGAGACATTTTACAGATCCTCGGCGTGCGTCCCAACCTTTACCCCGTCCTCTAATCTCCCATCGGGTTTATATTCTGTGGAGACATCTCACCGTTATTATTTTATTTAATGACAGCTCCACGGATGATCTGCACATCTTTCCAGATTCCAGACATACCATTAGTGGGGTTGTGTCCATATAAATGTGTATTGTAGTAATGCAGATCGTTCCCCACCTCCCCACATCACCCGTGTGAACTTTAGGGTAACCCCACAACACTTGCTTTGTGCAGGGGAGGTGCTTGGTTTGTGCAGGGGAGGTGCTTTGGGCTGCTTGGTCTGGTCTGTGCAGGGGAGGTGCTTGATGCTGCTTGGTTTGTGCAGGGGAGGTGCTTGGTCTGTGCAGGGGAGGTGCTTGGGGCTGCTTGGTCTGTGCAGGGGAGGTGCTTGGGGCTGCTTGGTTTGTGCAGGGGAGGTGCTTGGGGCTGCTTGGTTTGTGCAGGGGAGGTGCTTGGGGCTGCTTGGTTTGTGCAGGGGTGGTGCTTGGGGCTGCTTGGTTTGTGCAGGGGTGGTGCTTGGTTTGTGCAGGTGTGGTGCTTGGTCTGTGCAGGGGGGGCTGCTTGGTCTGTGCAGGGGAGGTGCTTGGGGCTGCTTGGTCTGTGCCGGGGTGGTGCTTGGGGCTGCTTGGTCTGTGCAGGGGAGGTGCTTGGTCTGTGCAGGGGAGGTGGTTGGGGGCTGCTTGGTTTGTGCAGGGGAGGTGCTTGGTCTGTGCAGGGGAGGAGTTTTTTTTTTTTTACTCAAAACCCCATGGACTCCGCAGGCGAGGTGCTCAGAGCCACCTCATCTGTTCAAGAGGTGCTGGGAGCCATCTGGGCTGTGCTAGGGAGGTCCTCGGAGCTACCTGAATTTGGCAGGGGAGGTGCTGTGAGCGCCGTAGGCTCTGCAGGGGAGGTGCTCGGAGTCACCTGGGCTTTATGAGGGTGGTTCTCGTTGCCACCTGAACTGTGCATGGCAGGTGCTTGGAGCCACCTGGGGTGTGCAAGGTAGATCATTAGATACAAGCAAGTTTCAGGAGGAGGGGCTTGTGGCACTGAAAAATAAGTAATTGTAGGCCCAGATGGTGTGTTAGAGAAAACAAAGACTGACCTCCGAAGTAAAAGGAAGTGTTTTACAAGTGGTCATTTTTGGCCTCCTTTTTGGTTGGATACCTTTTTTTTTTTTTTTTTTTTTTTTTTTTTTTTTTTTTTTTTTTTAGTAGTCGCATTTTAGATTTGGAATCACTGAATTGTTTTTCCTTGGCAGGTGCACTGGATGATTTTGAGAAGACCAGCCAACCTCCTCCGTCCTCGGACAAAACTACAAAACCCTCAGGTCCTGAAAGGCCACCTGCAGATGCTGCTAAGGTAAGTGGCGGCCATGTTTGTCCCTTTTCAGTGTATGGAAAACTCTGGAGGCCAATGTGTCTTCTTGACATCCTTCTGTTGGGGTTGAAGGGCAGAATTTGAAGGAAGAGAGGGCAGAAGGTGGGGGAGGATGTTTGCGGGCCGCTGTATGCTACATCCTCACTCCCTGATGTACAACCCCTTACTTTCCCGCTCTGGTATGGTGGGAGCTGGCACAGGGGTGAGGCGCTCGGTCTGGGGAGCTGCGGTGGTGGCGGCTACAGGGGCAACACTTCTTTTCTTTATTTACAGCCCTCATAGGAAAATATCATGTAGCGCGTGTATTTGAGTGTTCTGTTACTGGCGCAGACTCGGTCTCCTGATCTGGTGATCTTCACAACATAACACTCATCAGGATGTCAATGCGCCCGGAGGTGCTGGAGCCGAGTCATCTGGCAGGGCACCTGACATTCGGTGTGATAGTCGTGTTCCTATTTAACCAGTTCCTTCCTGTAGTGCATTTAACTGCAGGTGTATGAGGAGCTTGAGTATACAGAGCACCCATATAGCTGTCATACCAGCATTCAGGTGGTGGAAAGTCATAGGTATGGGTGTGTTTATGGATATGTGGTTCAACCATCGGGGAACTATGCCCTGTGGTCGCCATGATGGATATAAGCATTCACACTGCAATCCTTCATGGGTCTGGATTTGGGGCAGCTCCTAGACCTTCTTCTTCCTTTTTTTTTTTTTTCTTTTTTTAGAAGAACAGCTGATTCGCTGGTCCTTCAGGGGAAGTTGTCTCTTTGGATCTGCATGGGAACCACCTGGAGAACTCCACAATAACATTCCAGAAGGTCTAAGCCTCGTACACATGACCGTTTTTCTCGGCAAGAAAACTGCTGGGAGAGCTTTTTGCAGAGAAACCCGTTTGTGTGTATGGAAAACTGCCGGGAATCTCGACGAGAAAAATAGAGAACCTGCTCTCTATTTTTTTCCTGCCGAGAAACCCAGTCGCCTGTATGCTTACCTTGTCCAGGTAAACCCGCGCATGCTCGAAAAGACTTTGACGCATGCGCGGTAGCATACAAGGGTAGTGTAGGGTGTAGCAAGATGGCGGCGACGGCATTGAATGTGACGAGAGCAGGCGTTCTTGCCATTCAGAAGAACGGCGGTTCTTTTCAATGGCCGTGTGTACACTTGGCGAGCAAGGCAAGCTTTCTGGGAAAACCAACGTTTTTTTTTTCCCGACGGGATTCCCGCCCGTGTGTTCGAGGCTTAAGTCTTCTCAACCTTCCTCCTTCATTTTCATTTTTTTTTTACCCCAGAGGAACCCATATTTTTCAGGTCTTAGGAACCCTTGCAGCAACCAGTTCATAGGGGGGGGGGTCGATAAAAAAAGTGCGCCTTGGTAGTCAGTAGAAAGAAGAATGACCATCACTGTAAGGTCGGGCAGACGTTGCAGATAGCAAAAAGATGGTTGGTGCCATGGAGTGTTCACTACACATTTTGGCCAATCGCTTGCTTCCTAGCAAGGTAATTTGCACACTCGCTGCGTGTTTTTTGCGTCGGCTGTGTGCAGATGGGGTTGGGAGTGGGCACGTTGGAGCGCAGTGTGACCTCTGTAGTTGTCGGAGCAGACCTGAATCTGGTGCTTGCTAGCCACTGATCTTGAGATTGTGTGCAACGAAAAGAACGCCATGCTTACCGCTGCGTCCTGGGCAGTTCTGCTAAGAAGAGCGGCAAATATTGCAAGGTCTAGAAGTACGAAGTTGGTAGAGACAATTCCCAACAGACTAAAGGCTGGAATTAAAGCAAAAGGTGGTCAAACAAAATGCTGACATAAGGGGGGTGATCCTTTTTCCAACTCGGTGAGTCTCTTTTTTTTTTTTTTTTTCCGGACATTGTTGGTGTTCTATCTTTCACTTGGATGTTGTAAGTTGCACTGAGAAAATACCCTGTGGTCGTCATGATGGCTATAAGCATTCACACTACAGTCCTTCATGGGTCTGTGGTTTGAATGTGGGGCAGCTCCCAGACTGTTGATACCAAACATCTTTTTGCTACCTGTAACGTCTGGCCATCACTGTAAGGTCGGGCATTCTTTCTACTGACTACCAAGGCACACTTTTTTTTTTATTGCCCCCCCCCCCCCCCTATGAACTGGTTGTTGCAAGGGTTCCTAAGATCTGAAAAATATGGGTTCCTCTGGGTAAAAAATAATAATAATAATAATAATAATAATAATAATAATAATAATAATAATAATAAAAATAAAAAAAGGAAGGTTGAGAAAACGTAGAAAAAAAAGGTGCACCAGCCTCGTGCATTATCCTTGGGTGGATTTATTAAAAATGAATAAAAGAAAACTACTTACAAGCATACGTGGGTATCTCGCCTTAAAAGTCGACTGCTGAGCTCTGAGGAAGAAGACTTGTCTTCGAAACGCGTAAACTGGCAGTGACCCCCCGTCAATCCCTCTGTGATTTATTGGAGTGGGTTCGGTTCGGACGCATTGCTGCGATTTTGTGGACTCTTTTAATGCGAGATACCCACGTATGTTTGTAAAGTAGCTTTCTTTTATTCATTTTTAATGAATCCACCCAAGGATAATGCACGAGGCTGGTGCGCCTTTCTTTTTTTCTTGTCTGTTTTCTCAACCTTCCTTCTCTTTTTTTATTTTTTTTTTTAATTATTATTTTGTATTTATTTTTTTACCCAGAGGAACCCATATTTTTCACGTCTTCGGAACCCTTGCAACAACCAGTTCATAGGGGGGGGGGGGGGGGTCAATAAAAAAGTGTGCCTTGGTAGTCAGTAGAAAGAATGCCCGACCTTACAGTGATGGTCAGACGTTACAGGTAGCAAAAAGATGTTTGGTATCATGTTGCTGGCTCTGTCAAGTTGCGTTGGCCTCGAAACTATACAGGTACCATCAAATGGGAAGTCCATTTGCCACAGCTCAAGGATGTCCTCTCCACCTCTGGAGGAACCCTGGTTGAGAAAGGCTGGTCTAAGGGATAGTCCGCTGGGTCAAGCCACCTTGATTTATTGTCTTGCCATTCTCAGTAGGCGACTTGGCCACCTCCTTTTTGGCTCAACCCTGACATGAGGTTGCGTCTAGGGACTAGGGTAGGTGTATTGTGTGGTACATAGTATTTATTGGTGTATGTTGTGGTCAGTTCTGTCCTTACTCTCTCCACTGCAACAATACATACATTCATGCATTGCCTGAATGTATGTATTGTCGCCGGCGCAGCTGCCGCCCCCTGGCGAGCGCCGGCCATCTGAATAACAGCGGCTGGTTAGTTTTTGAAAGTGTCTATCAGAGCCAGCAGCTCTGATAGGCTTCCCGATTACAGCCTGTGGGCTGTAATCGGCTTCCAAATAGTTAACCAGGGGACGCACGGACTGTACGTTCCTTGGTTAACACTGACACACGTCTCAGCCAATCGGGTTCACCGGGTCTGGTCACCAGTAACCTGATTGGCTGAAGCAACATCAAGGACTGCGCTGACCCAAGGAAGGTAAGTGCAGGGCTGGGGGGGGGAACTGGCTGCATTTGATGGGGGAAACTGGCTGTGATTGGGGATAAACTGGCTGCATTTGAGGGGGCAAACTGGCTGTGATTGGTTACAAACTGGCTGCATTTGAGGTGGCAAACTGGTGGTGTTTGGGCACAGTGGCTGCATTTAATGGGCACAGTGGCGGCAATTAGATTTTTTTTTTTTTTTTTTAAGTTTGTTTGCGCCCCCCCCCCCCCAAAAAAAAATTTTGTGCCCCAGAGACACTGGTTCTTACTCATTTGGGGGGCTCCAACATGTTCAAACGTCAGTGGCAAGATAGGCCTAGTCTACTATTAAAATAACCTACACCAGTGATGGCGAACCTGGGCACCACAGATGTTTTGGAACTACATTTCCCATGATGCTCATGCACTCTGCAGTGTAGTTGAGCATCATGGGAAATGTAGTTCCAAAACATCTGGGGTGCCAAGGTTCGCCATCACTGACCTACAACCTGTGTGTCCACCCGGGGGTTTCAGCACATTCCACTCAATCTTTCTATGGGTGACATAGGCCATTTTTGTGTTGGTCGCAGAGTCACCTCATTGCCTAGGTCTGGCACTTCTTTCAGATTTGGCAGTATTGTCCTTCTGTCTTATCTAGACCTCTCTATGCTTTTAAACTTTTTCTGGTTTCGTCCCTCCCAAACTTCACTTCTTTTTCGTCGCGTCTTCTCCTGATAATGCCTAAAAAATGATCCAGAAATCCATAAGGATGATGGCAACTTTTTTTTTTTTTCTTTTTCGATTTTCTTGTCCTACCCTGCTTTTATCCATAACAAAAAAACTAAATTTGTTTGGCTGGAGTTTTAATAGACCCCACGATGTTGAATGTTGTCTAATAGCCTCCACAGTGTAATGGTTCTCAACAAATTGATAAATGTTGGTTTGGCACAAAACACACGACTGGTAAAAATTTTAATTGGAGTGTGGCAGATGTAAAGGTACAGAGGACGTACCGTATATACTTGAGTATAAGCCGACCCGAATATAAGCCGAGGCACTTAATTTTACCACAAAAAAATGGGAAAAATAATTGACTCGAGTATAAGCCTAGGGTGTCCATGTGCATGCCTCACTGTGTCCATGCCTCACTGTGTCCATGTGCATGCCTCACTGTTCCCAATCTCCCTACCTGTTCTCTTGCGCTGTGTGACTAGACTGACGTTTAACATGGGAGTCTATGGAAGGGGTGCCGCGCTTTGAAAAATCGGTGCTCCCTGGCCGTAGGTCCCCCGGACAACAAACTTTGCACATTTGTAGAGGAAGTTTGGGGTCCAGGGGACCTAGGGCCGGCTGGTACCGGGTCCCCAAAGTCACTGGAGAAATTACTGTTTAACATGGGAGTCTATGGAAGGGCTGCCCGGCTTTGAAAAATCGGTGCTCCCCGGCTGTAGGTCTACCGGACAACAAATTGCACACTTATAGATGAAGAGTGGGGCTATATGTGTGCCAAGTTTGGGGTCCAGGGGACCTACGGCTGGCCGGGATCAGGCGCACAAATGTTAAGATGGACACAGACTCAAGTATAAGCCGAGGGGGGCATTTTCAGCACAAAAAAATGTGCTGAAAAACTTGGCTTATACTCGAGTATATACGGTACATATTTTTCAGGAATAATTGGCTCTGTTTCCCTGGAGCAATAATGCCTCGTTTCCACGGAGTGGAACGGTTCGGGTCGGTACAGTTTGGAACGGTTAGAATGGTTCTGGTCTATTCTGGTGAGCGTTTCCACTGCAAGTCGGACTGTCAGGGGCCATTCAGGGTTTAGAAAAAAATAGGATTTTTATAACAGCTTACCTGTAAAATCCTTTTCTTGGAGTACATCACGGGACACAGAGCGACATAGTCATTACTAATGGGTTATATAGATACCGTCAGGTGCTGGCACTGGCAACTTCCAAAACCGGAAGTACCCTCCCCTATATAAGCCCCTCCCATCCGGGAGCACCTCAGTTTTGTAGCAAAGCAATAAGTGTCCCTAAAGAGGGGCGGGAGCTCTGTGTCCCGTGATGTACTCCAAGAAAAGGATTTTACAGGTAAGCTGTTATAAAAATCCTATTTTCTTTCTCGTACATCACGGGACACAGAGCGACTTAGTCATTACTAATGGGATGTCCTAAAGCAATGCCAAATGAGGGGGGGGGGGTACACCATATATAAGCTGAGCGCTATCAGACATGAGGATCTTTTGCGGCCTGCAACACACTGCGCCCAAAGGCGACATCCTCCTGACTTCTAACGTCCACCTGGTAGAACCTAGTAAACGTGTGTACCGAAGACCATGTTGCGGCCTTACAGATTTGAGCCAGGGAGGCCTGGTGATGCACTGCCCATGAAGTTCCAACTGCTCTCGTGGAGTGCGCTCTAACTTTGAACAGAGGCGGTCTACTTCTCAAGCTATAGGCTTGTATTATGACCTGTCGAATCCACTTGGCTAAAGTAGATTTTGATGCTGCCTGACCCTTTCTGGGGCCTTCCGGCAGTATAAACAAAGTATCCGTTCTGCGAATCTGAGCAGTGGCTTTTAGATAAGCTTTAACTGCTCTTACTACATCCAAAGAATGCAATAACTTTTCCTCTACTGAAGTAGGTTTGGGGAAAAAAGAAGGAAGAACCACATCTTGGTTCAAATGAAAACTCGATACCACCTTAGGAAGAAAGGCTGGATGAGGACGTAACACTACTCTGTCCTTATGGATAACCAGATATGGCTCCTTACAGGACATAGCTGCTAATTCCGATACTCTTTTAGCCGAACAAATGGCTACTAGAAAAATCAATTTCCTGGTGAGAAGCACCAAGGAAATATGCTGTAGTGGTTCAAATGGTTGTTTCTGTAGAACCGACAAAACCAAGTTTAGATCCCATGGACATATGGGAATATTAACCGGAGGACTAATACGCATCACTCCTTGTATAAAGGCTTTGACTAGTGAATGCGAAGCCAAGGGCCTTTGAAAAAATATTGACAAGGCCGAAATCTGACCCTTGATAGTACTCAAGGCAAGCTTCCTATCTACAGCCCATTGTAGGAAGTCCAGAATCCTACCTATTACGTATTTACGTGGATGCCATTTCTTGGCCTCACACCAGGCGATGTACGCCTTCCAGATTCTATAGTAGATCTGCCTGGATACCGGTTTCCTGGCATTGATCATGGTAGATACCACAGCATTAGAGAGCCCTCTCTTTTTTAGAATGTGGGCTTCAATAGCCAGGCCGTCAAACCTAGGGCTGGTAAGGAAGGGTGGTATATCGGTCCCTGCGAAAGCAGGTCCGGACGATGTGGGAGGGTCCAAGGACTCCCCACAGACATTTTTACAATCTCCGCGTACCATGCTCTTCGGGGCCACGCTGGAGCCACCAGAATCACTGGTTTCTTTTCTAACCTGATTCTGCGGAGTAATCGAGGTAACAATTGTGGCGGTGGGAATGCATATATCAGCTTGAACTGATCCCAAGGGAACACTAGGGCATCCGAGCCGCAAGCTAGGGGATCCCTTGTCCAAGAGACAAACCTGTCCACCTTTGCGTTGAATCTGGATGCTAGCAGATCTACATCCGGTGTTCCCCACCGCTGACATATTGTCCGGAAAACCTCGGGATGAAGGGACCATTCCCCTGGGCATAATTGTTGGCGACTTAGAAAGTCCGCCTTCCAATTCTCCACCCCTGGAATGAATACCGCAGATATGGCTGGGACATATCTTTCTGCCCATCTCAGGATGTAATTTACCTCCCTTTGGGCTGCACGACTCCTGGTGCCCCCCTGACGATTGATATATGCCACTGCTGTGGCATTGTCTGACTGAACTCTGACAGGGGACCCTTGGAGTTTGGATGTCCATGCTACTAGGGCATACCGGGCTGCTCGTATCTCTAAGAGATTGATGGGCAGGGCCTTTTCTGCATCCGACCATCTGCCCTGGAGAGACCATTGCTCCAGTACTGCTCCCCAGCCTACAAGGCTGGCATCTGTAGTGACCACCTTCCAGGAAATTGGACTGAAGGATTTCCCTCTTTCCAGATTCTGGGGAACCAACCACCAGCGGAGGCTCCTGCGAACGGAAGGGGACAAGGACATTGGTAAGTCCAGAGCCTGAACTTTTTTGTTCCAGGCTGACAGTATGGCCCTTTGCAACTTCCTTGAATGGAATTGACCGTAGGGTACTGCTTCGAATGATGCCACCATCTTTCCCAGCAGCCTCATGCACAGGCGTATGGATGGCTGTCTTTTTGAGCCCACTAAGTGGATCAAATCTCTCAAAGACGACCCCTTTTCTTGAGGCAAGAAAATTTTTCTCTGGTCTGAATCCAGCCTTAGCCCCAAGTATTCCAGACTTTTGACTGGTTTTAGGGCTGACTTGTCTCGGTTGATAATCCAACCGTGATATTCCAGATACTTGATTGTCTCGTGAACAACCACTTCTAGTTTTTCCACTGAGTGGTCTATCAGCAACAAGTCGTCTAGATATGCCATTATCGTTACACCTCGTGTTCTTAGATTGGCCAATAATGGGGCCAAAATTTTTGTGAACACTCTTGGTGCTGTGGCCAGACCGAAGGGTAAGGCTCTGAACTGAAAATGGCGGCCTTCTACCGCAAAGCGTAGAAATTTTTGGTGGGCTGGAAAGATGGGAATGTGCAAATAAGCATCCTTGATGTCGATCGAGGCTAACCATTCCTCCCCTTGTAGGGCAGTGGCTACCGATCGGATCGACTCCATCCGGAAAGTCCTGATATGCAGGAATTTGTTTAGCCCTTTTAGATTTAGTATGGGCCTCACGTCCCCGTTTGGCTTCGGAACTGTAAAGAGGTTTGAGTAAAACCCGAACCCCCACTCTTCCAGGGGAACCTCTATAATTACTGCTTGAAGCAATAATTGTTCTAGTGCCAACAGGAGGGATCCTCTCTTCTGGGGATCCCTTGGCACGTTTGACCTTATAAAGCGGGAAGAAGGGGAGTTTTTTAACTCCAATTTGTATCCCAGATTTACTGCGGAGAGCACCCATCTGTCTCGGATCGTGTCCCGCCAGGTCTCTGTAAACAACTGAAGTCTTCCCCCCACCCGATTGGGTGGGGGCAACCCTTCATGCATTTGACTTTGGGGGAGGTTTTGTACCTCTCCTGCTCCAGGGCTTCTTGTTACCCTGCAACTGTCCCTGATTTCTACCTCCGGGATTTGACCGAGGAGGCCGTCGGAACTGTTTCACAGCCGATGTCCTAGGGACTGGAGAAGCCGGCCTCTTAAAAGAGGGACCTCTAACTCTATTTTTAACCGGCAAGAGTGTACTTTTACCGCTGGAAATTCTCTGGATATACTTGTCCAGGTCTTCCCCGAATAAGCGTTCACCATGAAATGGGAAGCTGACCAGCAATTTTTTACAGGGAGCTTCAGCAGACCAGTTTTTGAGCCATAGAAGCCTGCGCATATGTACTACAGACAGCGTAAGGCGGGAGGCCTGATGGATTGAATCCTTTATAGCGTCCACCGCAAAGCATAAGGCTCTAGGTAGATCAGCTAGGGCAAGAGCCTGCTGATCTGGCAAGTCCCTTAAGACCTGTTTCAACTGATCCTTCACTGCTTGGCAGACCCCAATAGCTGCCACTGCTGGTTGTGTCACCAATCCTGCTGTAGAAAAAGCAGATTTTAATAAGGACTCCAATTTTTTATCTATTGGGTCCTTGAACATTTGGACATTTTCCACCGGACATGTCAGTGATTTATTCACACAAGAGATGGCTGCGTCCACTGTAGGGACCCTCCATTTTCTGATGAACTTATCCTCCATGGGATAGACCACCGGAAATCTCTTGGGGGGAGTAAATATTTTGTCAGGATGCTCCCAATCCTGGTAAATGAGCCCCTCCAGTAAAGGATGGATCGGAAAGGAACAAACAGTCTGGGGAGCTTTTAGCGACCCCAACGAGGAGACAGAAGTGGAGGATGGCTCCGCAAGTGGCATTTTAAATGCTGATCGGACCATATTAGTCAGGGACTGAACCCATAACCTTTCAGCATGTGATGCTGAGAACGGCTCTTCCACTGTTGATTCCTCTGCAACCGAATCGACCTCATCCTGATCCCCCTCAGGTAGGTCGACCTCTGTATGGGACTGTTGCTCTGTTAACAGCCACAGTACCAGGTACTCCTGAGGGTGCTCTACGGTCACTAACCTCTGATTCTTCAGGGGAGACTGGTGCAGCCAAAGCATGCCCAAGATCCTCAGAGCCCGATGGAGACCCCCTATTCCTCCTGGAATTTCTAGTCCCGGAGTTTTTAGACGGCATATTCCTAAGCCACAAAGCTGAGGTATTCCAGCCGAAATACACCAGTTACTGATAATAGTCTAGCATAAATGCTGCTATAAGAAACAGTTGGTGTCTACTAATGTGCCTTTCTAGGGGATGCCTGTATCAACCGCTTGCTGTATGCCTTTAAATGTTGCCAGCTCTGTCTCTGTACTTCATAGCCAGCTCACTACAATATTGTGGTTTTTTTTAAACTGCTGGGACGCCCGCACATGCGCAGAAGCGCTGCGGCGCGCACAGAGCGTCATCCCCCAGGCTCCGCCCCCTTTCCCGGCTCACCTCTATATATAGAGGCGCGTGCGCACGCGCGCGGCCACGTGCGCCTTCGGCGCTAATTTCAAAAAATGGAAACAAGGGACAGGAGCCAGGGCCCCTCTTTGCCGCAGGCCGGGGGATGGACGAGCACTGCAACATGGCAGAGGAAGCAGTTTCCTATAAGAGAACTCACCATCTGCCTGGACTTTGCTCTGCTGAGAAGAAACTAGTCCACATGACAAGAAAACATTCCACAGCGGCCTCTAGTGGACAAACACAGGTACCGCAGTCTAATATATTAAATGTATATAAAAAAAAAAAAAAAAATGTTTTGTTTTTTTTTCTTGACCACCATTAAAAATTATTACATTTTTTTTTTTAGTAGTTACAGGCATGCACAGAATTTTGCGGGAATACCATTAGGTAACAGACAGACAAATTAGGCTTGGGGGTCCCCCAATAGAACCAAGTTCCTGGGGGCCCCCACTTACCTGTTCCCCGCCGCAGGACTTTGTTTGGTCCACAAAAGCCCAAACTTCACCTATCACGGCAGGCATTGTAATCAAACCTTCAGGGACCGGGTTCCCAAGGATTCCACTCCCCTGGACCTGTATAGCACCCTGCACAGAAAACATCTTGGTCGTGGGTATGACCAGAGCTCTGGATCCCAGGGTCCAGCTCTCCTAAGAGAAGCATTACAGGCAAAACCTTGCTCTTCTCTGCAAGGCCCGGGTACCGACCGTTTAGCTATGAAGCTTTTTTGGTCGGATCTGGAATAGCTTACTGAGGCCCAAAAGAACCTGTACGCAAGCTCAGTGAAAAACACATGTTTCTTCTTGGCCAACACCTTAGACACTGGCAAAAAACTGAGGTGCTCCCGGATGGGAGGGGCTTATATAGGGGAGGGTACTTCCGGTTTTGGAAGTTGCCAGTGCCAGCACCTGACGGTATCTATATAACCCATTAGTAATGACTATGTCGCTCTGTGTCCCGTGATGTACGAGAAAGAAATGCCTAGCGTGTCCGCCAATCAGTGGAATGTATTGTAGCTCCGCCCTAACCGTTCCATTTTCTATGGCCCCACATCTGAAGCAGGACCCAGAATGGTGCGGTACGGCTCGGTTTTATGGCACGCTTCATAATGGAAACACCCAAAATAGCGTACCGTACTGAACCGATCCGCTCAGTGGAAACGAGGCATAAGTGTGTCCCCCCCCCCCCCTCCCCCGCCATGGTGTCACCCTAACCACGACCCTTTTGTCTTCCCAGGATCCCATGTTGGCATCTCAGGAGAAGTTCTTCCAGGAGCTGTTCAGTAGTGAGTTGGCGGCCCAGGCCACGGAGGAGTTTGAGAAGGCCATGAAGGAACTGGCTGAGGAGGAACCTCATCTGGTGGAGCAGTTCCAGAAGCTGTCCGAGGTTGCTGGAAAAGTGGGTGAGTAGTGACTTTCCTGAAGACTGAGGGGTTACCCTTTAATATGGAGGCCAAGGGATGCCGACTGAGAACAGGTCATGTTCAGAAGCCCTCCTGTCAGGGAAACGCTTACTCAGTTTCAGCTGATTTTCTCTGGACGCTAAGGGGACCGTGAGATTCAGATTCTTTTACCAATGTCTAAAATATGAATGGTTCCCGTGGCAGCCAATGAGGTTCTCTCTTTTTTTGCTAGACTGTTATCTTCCAGTTCAGCTTTGGTTCTCTATGCACCACACTTCTTAAAGAGGAAATAAAACCCTCTCGGTAAAAAAAAAAAAAATACACCCTGCAAGACAAAGGCATAATGAGCTAGTATAGCATAGCTCATTATGAATGATTTACCTGAGATTAAAGCCCCCGAAGCGGCCCTCGTTCACCTCCTCCGAAGCCGCCATCAATCCCGGAGTGACTTCCGGGTATCGCGGCTCCAGCGCTGTGACTGGCCGGAGCAGCGATGACGTCACTCCCGCGCATGCATGATCGCCGTTGGTAACGGCACGCTCAGTGCGCCTGCACGTCGTTGTCTACGGCGCATGCGCCGTAGACATCGGTGCCGCTATTTCTGCAAATATCTCCTAAACCTTTTAGGTTTGAGAGATATTTCGAGCACCTACAGGTAAGCCTTAATCTAGGCTTACCTGTAGGTTAAAGTGGTTGTAATGGGTTTACAACCACTTTTAAGCTTATCAAAGTGTTTGTGATAAGAAGAGATTGAGCCTTCAACGAGCACCAAATAAGACCCAAGTCATTGATGGGGGGAGCCCAGCCATTGGAGGGGGACCAAACCATTGATTGGGGGGGACCCAATCCATTTTTGGAGGACCCTAAGCCATTGATGGGTGGAGCCAGGTCATTGATCAGATTCAACCCAGCACTGGAAAATAAGTTATGGAAGAGAAGAATAATAATATTATTAGCTATGCTTTATATAATTTCTAGCACAATAAAGAGATGCTGTCACTATGTCAATTTATGGGTATAGGACCCCCACCCACCCGACCCACTGATAATCCCCTCCCCAGCGTTCCCCTGCTAATCCGTCCTCTTGTCTCAACTGGTGCAAAATACTTGGTGCTTCCAGATTTCGGGAAGCATGTGATCTTCTCCATTGATCTAGTGCTCAGTCAGATTGCTGACAAGGTAAGTATCAGTGGAGGGGGGGGGTGGAGCCTATACTCCAGTGGAGGGGGGGGTGGAGCCTATACTCCAGTGGAGGGGGGGGTGGAGCCTATACTCCAGTGGAGGGGGGGGGTGGAGCCTATACTCCAGTGGAGGGGGGGGGTGGAGCCTATACTCCAGTGGAGGGGGGGTGGAGCCTATACTCCAGTGGAGGGGGGGTGGAGCCTATACTCCAGTGGAGGGGGGGTGGAGCCTATACTCCAGGGGTAGACAATCTCGGCCCTCCAGCTGTGGAGAAACCAAGTCCCATGAGACATTGCAAGACCCTGACCATCACAGGCATGACTCCTAGAGACAGAGGCATGATGGGATTTGTAGTTTCAGCACAGGTGGAGGGCCGAGGTTATCTACCCCCTGCTTTACACACACAGTCCATATGCCCTGAACAGGCAGATTAAAAAAAAAATATGTAAGTATGAGTTTGTGTAAATTTGACTTGATGTCAACCTCTTGTAGTCCTGTACAGCAGAGTTCAGATTTGGGGAGGGAAAAGCAGCAGCCCAAAGAACCAATCAGTTGTGCTGCAATGCTCATGTACTAACAAGAAGCATGCAGATAGGAGGTGAGAGCAGAGTGACAGAGATGAGCTGCTTCTCCTCCTTCACAGTCTGGGGGAGGGACTTGTGTTGCTTAACTGCGGGGGAGAAAAATGCGGTGTCCAGGCTAACAATCTATAGAGAGGCAATCACAGCAACAAGTAGAGTTCCAGCCTCCATCATTGGGCACATTGGATACTTCAAGAGTCTGAAAAGGTTAATAATAAGCACTACAAAAATGTATTGATTACTCGCCTCATTAAGTCGGGACGACAGAATTACAGATGTGGGATGCATTGGTCTCCATACAGATGATGCAATTTTATCTTCTTTCATCTGATAGGAAGTGATGAAACCTCCCAGCAAGAGTTTACTTCCTGCCTGAAAGAGACGCTGTCCGGATTGGCCAAGAATGCCAATGATTTGCAGGTAAGAGTTTTATATATATATTTTTTATATTATTATTATATATTTTTAATAATATTATTATTATTATTAAAATATATATATATATATATATATATATATATATATAATATAATATAATTAATTTTTTTTTTTTTTTTCGCACATTGGCTCAGTGTCATTCTTAAAGGCATAGTCCAAGTTTTGGAAAAAATATATTATTAATTGATCAGTGCATCATGGGTGCAATTCACAGGCTCCTGCAATCACTTCCTCCAACCCCCAGCCACAGTGCCGTACATTCTGTATAGTTAAAAATCATATGCAATACAGATATCCATTCACTGTAATTGGAGACATTGTGCCAATCTTCAATAACCACTTGACCTCTGGAATATTTACCCCCCCCCCCTTTCATGACCAGGCCATTTTTTTGGGGATACTACACTGCAATACTATAATTGCGCGGTCGTGCGACGCTGTACACAAAAAAAAATTATGTCCTTTTTTCCCCATAAATAGAGCTTTCTTTTAGTTGTATTTGATCACCTCCTGGGATTTTTATTTTTTGCACTATAAACAAAAAAGACAGACCACTTAAAAAAAAAATTTTTTTTTTACTTTCTGTTCTAAAACATCCAATTAAAAAAAAAATCGAATTTCTTCATCAGTTTAGGCCAATATGTATTCTACATATTTTTGGTAAAAAATAATTCCAGTAAGCGTATATTGATTGGTTTGTGCAAACGTTATAATGTCTACAAACTATGGGATATATACTGGAATTTTTTTATTTATTATTTATTTTTTATTTTTTTATACTAGTAATGACGTGATCAGCAACTTTATAGCGATATTGCGGCGGACAATCTGACACTTTGTGGGAACCAGTGACCCTAATACAGTGATCAGTGCTAAAAATATGTACTGTCACTGTAGGAAATACTGTATTTATCGGCGTATAACGCGCACCCCAAGTTTAGGGGGGAATTTTAAGGAAAATAACTTTTTAGAAGGGAAGTTTAAGGATAAAAACTTACATTTAAATGCCCATCAATGCAGCCTTCTCAGTGTCCATCTGCAGCCTTGTCCTGTGTCTTTGCAGCATGATCGTTTAAATTTACCGCCGCGGCGCCGAGATAGACAGAGCCGGATGTTCTGTGTACTCAGCTGTACTCTGCTCCTCTCGCAGTCCCACCCCTTGGCCAGGCTCCTATGATGGACATAAAACAGGTCCAATGGCGGGACTGGGCGTGACTGGGAGCCGAGCCGAGTACACAGTACACTCGGCTATGTGTATATCGGCGGCGCGCGCTCCTCTTCCCCTCACAGACAGCGGGGCTTGGCGTATAACACGCACCCACGATTTTCCCCTGATTTTGAGGGGAAAAAAGTGCATGTTATACGCCGATTAAATACGGTAGATAAAAACAGGAAAGCGCACTGGTCCAGTGTATTATCCAAAAACAAATTTTATTGAAGATATAAAAAATATAAAATGTAACTACTACAAACCTAGGTAGTGCTGGCGCTCATCTGGCCACTACATGTGGAAACAATCTCCCAGCTTTGCCAAAGCTTCTCTCTCAAGGAGGAGCCCAACAGGGTTCCTGCTGGCTGATGTGTTTCAAAGGGCTCTGATAAAAGAGATATCTCAAACGCGTCAGGCAGCAGGGCCAAGGGGGTGATCCTTTTTACAACTCAGTGATTTTATTTTTTTCTTCTGACATGTTAGTGTAGGGAGAGGGAGATTCCTAATCGCTAGGAACAGCAGATCTGTCTCTCCTCCCCTGTCAGAATGGGGGATCTGTTTTGTTTACACTGACAGATCCCTGTAGAGCGATCGTGGGTGGCCGGCGGACATCCAGTCTGCAGGACCCGCTGGTTGGCTCCCCTGCTTGTGAATGGGCGTGCGCGCTCACAAATTGCCGTGTATGCGCCTGATTTGCGAAGGGGAGCCAATTTGCCGCAGCACAACTGCGACGGTCGGTCGGTAACTAGTTAAAATAAATCGCATTTTGTTGCCTGAAATGAATTCAGACACACTTTTTTGTTTTTATCCGCCTGTATTTACTCAGTGCTGGATTATAGGTTACACTAGTAACTGAGTAAATACAGGCGGATAAAACAAACTGTCTGTATTCATTTCAGGCAACAAAATGTGATTTATTTCAACTATTTACCGACCTACCGCCCGTCGCAGTTGTGCTGTGGCAAATTGGCTCCCCTGCGCAAATCGGGCTCGTACACGGCAATTTGGGAGCGCGCACGCCCATTCACAAGCAGGGGAGCCAACCAGCGGGTCCTGCAGACTCGATGTCTGCCAGCCACCCACGATCGCTCTACAGGGAGGCAGAACAGAGATCTGTCAGTGTAAACAAACAGATCCCCCATTCTGACAGGGGAGGAGAGACAGATCTGCTGTTCCTAGTGATTAGGAACAGCTACCTCTCCTCCCCTTCCTTCCTTCCTTCCTTCCTTCCTTCCTTCCTTCCTTCCTTCCTTCCTTCCTTCCTTCCTCCTCTCCCTCCTCGCCCCTTCCCTACCAGTGACATTTATACAGTAATCAGTGGCTATTTTTAGCTGTATAAATGTCGCTGGTCCCAAAAATGTGTAAAGGTGTCCGATCTGTCCACCGCAATGTCACAGTCCCACTAAAAAATCGCAGATCACAGCCATTACTAGTAAAGAAAATAAAAAATTCCATAAATCCATCCCATAGTTTGGTTTGCGCAAAAGTTATAGCGTCTACAATCAATATACGCTTATTGCGATTTTACCAAAAATATGTAGAATACATATCGGCCTAAACTGGGGAAGACTTTTTTTTTTTTTTTTTTTTTTTTTTTGAGGGGATATTTATTTTAGTAAAAGTGTGTGTGTGTGTGTGTGTGTGTGTGTGTGTGTGTGTGTATATACAGTGCCTTGCGAAAGTATTCGGCCCCCTTGAACTTTTCATCCTTTTGCCACATTTCAGGCTTCAAACATAAAGATATAAAATTTAATTTTTTTGTGAAGAATCACCAACAAGTGGGACACAATTGTGAAGTGGAACGAAATCTATTGGATATTTTAAACTTTTTTAGCAAATAAAAAACTGAGAAGTGGTGCGTGCAAAATTATTCGGCCCCTTTTTACTTTCAGTGCAGCAAACTCACTCCAGAAGTTCAGCGAGGATCTCTTAATGATCCAATGTTGTCCTAAATGACTGATGGTGATAAATAGAATCCACCTGTGTGTAATCAAGTCTCTGTATAAATGCACCTGCTCTGTGATAGTCTAAGAGCCCATTCACACAGGGGCGTCTTTGGATCCGACTCCAAATCGCCCCAGGTCGCCTCAGGTCGCGCTGGCTGAAGAAATCAATGTAAGTTAATGGAGCCGTCCTTATGCACACTACTGCAGTCGCTCCGACTTCAAAAAAGGTCCCTGTACTACTTCAATCCGACTCCTAGGCGACCTGTAACCATTCATTTCAATGGCAGTCGCCTCTCACTGTCTTAATAGGAGCGACTCTCCAGGAAGATAACATACATTTATCAGGCAAAGCTCTCCCTCCCCCCTCCCTCCCACAGAGCTGATTCTTGTTTGATTGGCCACTGGAATGTCTCCTGTCCTGCAGGCAACTTGGAGTTGCCTTGTAAATAGCTCCAGGTCGTGCTGAGTTGCCTCATAAAATCTCCCTGGAAGTCGTGTTGCCCCAGTGTGAATGGGCTCTCAGGGTTCTGTTGAAAGCGCAGAGAGCATCATGAAGACCAAGGAACACACCAGGCAGGTCCGTAATACTGTTGTGGAGAAGTTTAAAGCCGGATTTGGATACAAAAAGATTTCCCAAGCTTTAAACATCCCAAGGAGCACTGTGCAAGCGATCATTTTGAAATTGGAGTATCAGACCACTGCAAATCTGCCAAGACCTGGCTGTCCCTCTAAACTTTCAGCTCAGACAAGGAGAAGACTGATCAGAGATGCAGCCAAGAGGCCCATGATCACTCTGGATGAACTGCAGAGAACTACAGCTGAGGTGGGAGAGTCTGTCCACAGGACAACAATCAGTCGTACACTGCACAAATCTGGCCTTTATGGAAGAGTGGCAAGAAGAAAGCCATTTCTCAAAGATATCCATAAAAAGTCTCGTCTAAAGTTTGCCACAAGCCACCTGCGAGACACACCAAACATGTAGAAGAAGGTGCTCTGGTCCGATGAAACCAAAATCAAACTTTTTGGCCACAATGCAAAACGATATGTTTGGCGTAAAAGCAACACAGCTCATCACCCTCAACACACCATCCCCACTGTCAAACATGGTGGTGGCAGCATCATGGTTTGGGCCTGCTTTTCTTCAGCAGGGACAGGGAAGATGGTTAAAATTGAGGGGAAGATGGATGCAGCCAAATACAGGATCATTCTGGATGAAAACCTGTTGGAGTCTGCAAAAGACCTGAGACTGGGACGGAGATTTATCTTCCAACAAGACAATGATCCCAAACATACAGCAAAATCTACAAAGGAATGGTTCACAAATAAACATATCCAGGTGTTAGAATGGCCAAGTCAAAGTCCAGACCTGAATCCAATCGAGAATCTGTGGAAAGAGCTGAAAACTGCTGTTCACAAACGCTCTCCATCCAACCTCACTGAGCTCGAGCTGTCTTGCAAGGAAGAATGGGCAAGAATTTCAGTCTCTCGATGTGCAAAACTGATAGAGACATACCCCAAGCGACTTGCAGCTGTAATTGCAGCAAAAGGTGGCTCTACAAAGTATTAACGCAAGGGGGCCGAATAATTTTGCACGCCCCACTTTTCATTTTTTTCTTAGTTAAAAAAGTTTCAAAAAAAACAATAGATTTCGTTCCACTTCACAATTGTGTCCCACTTGTTGGTGATTCTTCACAAAAAATAAAAATTTGATATCTTTATGTTTGAAGCCTGAAATGTGGCAAAAGGATGAAAAGTTCAAGGGGGCCGAATACTTTCGCAAGGCACTGTATACAGTGGGGCAAAAAAGTATTTAGTCAGCCACCAATTGTGCAAGTTCTCCCACTTAGAAAGATGAGAGAGGCCTGTAATTGTCATCATAGGTATACCTCAACTATGAGAGACAAAATGTGGAAACAAATCCAGACAATCACATTTGTCTGATTTGGAAAGAATTTATTTGCAAATTATGGTGGAAAATAAGTATTTGGTGAATATCAAAAGTTCATCTCAATACTTTGTTATATATCCTTTGTTGGCAATGACAGAGGCCAAACGTTTTCTGTAAGTCTTCACAAGGTTGTCACACACTGTTGCTGGTATGTTGGCCCATTCCCCCATGCAGATCTCCTCTAGAGCAGTGAGTTTTTGGGGCTGTCACTGGGCAACACGGACTTTCAACTCCCTCCAAAGGTTTTCTATGGGGATGAGATCTGAAGACTGGCTAGGCCACTCCAGGACCTTGAAATGCTTCTTACGAAGCCACTCCTTCGTTGCCCGGGCGGTGTGTTTGGGATCATTGTCATGCTGAATGACCCAGCCACGTTTCATCTTCAATGCCCTTGCTGATGGGAGGTTTGCACTCAAAATCTCACGATACATGGCCCCATTCATTCTTCCATGTACACAGATCAGTCGTCCTGTTCCCTTTGCAGAGAAACAGCCCTAAAGCATGATGTTGCCACCCCCATGCTTCACAGTAGGTTTGGTGTTCTTTGGTTGCAACTCAGCATTCTCTCTCCTCCAAACACGACGAGTTGTGTTTCTACCAAACAGTTCTACTTTGGTTTCATCTGACCATATGACATTCTCCCAATCCTCTTCTGGATCATCCAAATGCTCTCTAGCAAACCTCAGACGGGCCCGGACATGTACTGGCTTAAGCAGGGGGGCACGTCTGGCACTGCAGGATCTGAGTCTCTGGCGGCGTAGTGTGTTACTGATGGTAGCCTCTGTTACATTGGTCCCAGCTCTCTGCAGGTCATTCACTAGGTCCCCCCGTGTGGTTCTGGGATTTCTGCTCACCGTTCTTGTGATCATTTGACCCCACGGGGTGAGATCTTGCGTGGAACCTCAGATCAAGAGAGATTCAGTGGTCTTGTATGTCTTCCATTTTCTAATTATTGCTCCCACAGTTGATTTCTTCACACCAAGCTGCTTGTCTATTGCAGAGTCAGTCTTCCCAGCCTGGTGCAGGTCTACAATTTTGTTTCTGGTGTCCTTCGACAGCTCTTTGGTCTTCACCATAGTGGAGTTTGGAGTGTGACTGTTTGAGGTTGTGGACAGGTGTCTTTTATACTGATAACAAGTTCAAACAGGTGCCATTAATACAGGTAATGAGTGGAGGACAGAGGAGCCTCTTAAAGAAGAAGATACCGGTCTGTGAGAGCCAGAAATCTTTCTTGTTTGTAGGTGACCAAATACTTATTTTCCACCATAATTTGAAAAAAAAAATCTTTCCAAATCAGACAATGTGATTGTCTGTCTGGATTTGTTTCCACATTTTGTCTCTCATAGTTGAGGTATAACTATGATGACAATTACAGGCCTCTCTCATCTTTCTAAGTGGGAGAACTTGCACAATTGGTGGCTGACTAAATACTTTTTTGCCCCACTGTGTGTATATCTATCTATCTATCGTAATTTTTTTCCTATACCCATTGTATACTGCATACAGCGATTACAGGCTTGTTGGCCCTCATCGGTGCAGTGTGTGGTTTCTGGAGGGCTTCTTGGTTCCTGTATTCCCTTCTCACCATAAGCTGTATGGTTCTACTTCTCCTGCAGATAAATCTTCCTTGTTCTCTTCTCAGAAACCCCCCAGCCTATCAGAGGAGGAGTTGGCTCGGGCGATGGAGGGTCTCGCAGTGGACGACGCAGAAGGAGAAGGAAATATCTTACCGTTCATGCAGAATATAATGCAGAGCCTGCTGTCCAAAGAAGTCTTGTATCCGTCCCTCAAAGAGATCACAGACAAGGTGAGTCTTCCTTGTGGCCCTCTAAGGACCCGTTGGCCCCCGGCATGGCTTTTTATGCATTTCCCTGCAGTAGGGTCCGTGCAGGGCCACCATCAATAATTTTGGTGCCCCTTACACAGCTTCAGGCATGAGCCCCCTAGAACAGAGAACGGATTGTTGAGGTCGGGGGGGGGGGGGCTTTGGGTTGCCATCCGGGGCTCTGGGCCCCTTACAAAAAATAAACAATAAAATATAAAAAATGTATTTTTATAAAAAAAGAAAACAAAAGAGGGGGTTGCCATCCGGGGGCCCTGGGGACCTCTGGGCCCCTTTACAAAAAAAATTAAATACAAAAAAAAGGGGGGGGGTTGCCATCCAGGGCCCCTTACAGGTGTACTGCCTGTACCCCCCTGATGGCGGCCCTGGGTCCGTGTGATAAACTGAAGACAGGGGAAGGGCAGTCCAAATTTTTAGGTTGCAACGCGCTTAATGCTGAACTCTGAGCACAATTACTACACACGTTCCTTATTAGCCAGAACGGGTACAAATCGACATTGTGCACCAATTGCATTCCCAAACTTTGTAAAAGTATTAATGATGTCATCACTGGGTCTCTGAGCTTCTCTGTGCAATGCAGGCAGGTCATGGCTAGTGGGAGGGGCCAGCAGGGTGATGTGATGTTTTCGGGAAGCTATGTACAGCACCCTGCTGGCCCCTCCCACCAGCCATGATCTGCCTGCATTGCATAGAGAAACAGAGACCCAGTGCCACACCCCCCTCTCAGGAGCCTTCAGCAATTATAGACGCAGTGGGAGGAGTTATGCAAATATCAAAATGCTTTGATCGGTGGGTGTCTGTTTGGAGGAGTGAGCGTTCCTAGACAGGCTGTATTTGCATACATATCTCCCTAATGTGGTGCTGAACCTCCATGATTAAAAGAACTAAAATCCAATGAATGAAAGGGGCGGGCCAAGGACAGTCAGGCAGTGGAGGAAAGCGCTAGATGATGCTGGGCGTCCTCCAGCCAGGAAATGGGGCGGGGCTCTATCTGACTTGGTACAGTTTCTAATGCACATGGTAAGAAGCTCGCAGTGTGCGGTGAAATCAGAGGAGCCGGTACAACTGTGCAAGACTGAAGGGAAGGCCGGGGTTCAGCTTTAATTATTAGATTTCTGTCTTCTCATTCGCCTTCTCCCTCTCTTGATGTCTCTTCTCACACCCGTGTCTCCACCTCCTGCGCAGTACCCAGAATGGCTGCAGACGCACCAGGAATCTCTTCCCCCGGAGGAGTACCAGAAATACCAGGAGCAGCACAACCTCATGAGCCGGATCTGCCAGAAATTTGAGTCGGAGCAGCCAGGCGAGGAGACAGCCGGGTTCGAGGCGGTCATGGACCTCATGCAGCAGGTAGGGAGACCGTGTGCCGGCAGGCGGGGGGCCGCTTAGACTCCTTACAGCACTCTTGTCCTCTCAAAAGGGATGTTTCTGTTACAGGTGGAGTCTGCTGGACCAAGTTGCTTTTTTGGCTTGTTATGTATTTGCAACAGTTTTACTTTTCTTTGTGGCTCTTTATTATTTTTATATAATTTTTTTTATTTTTTTATTATGTGTATATATTATAAATATATTTTTGTAAAAAAGGTGTGTGTGTATGTGTGTGTGTGTGTGTGTGTGTGTATATATATATATATATATATATATATATATATATATATATATATATATATATATATATATATATATATATATATATATATAACACACACATATATACACACATATACATATACACACACATACACACATATACACACATATATACACACACACACACACACAAAAAAATATATATTATAACTATATACACATAATAAAAAATAAAAAAATATATATACTTTTTTTTTTTAATGTATATTTATCTTAATAAAATACTATAATAATAATAATAAAAAATTTTTTTTTTTTTTTTGTGTGTGTATATTTATAATATAGTGTGTGTGTGTGTGTGTGTGTGTGTGTACACACACAAATATATATTATAATTATATATACACACATTTATTATTAATATTCATAATTACACACATTATAATAAAAATATATACTATAATAAAAAAATTGGATATATATATTTTTTTTATTATGTGTATCTTTTTTTTATTTTTTATTATTGTAGTATATATTTTTATTATAGTGTGTGTGTGTGTGTGTGTGTGTGTGTGTGTGTTTTTTTTAATATTTATATATAATATATATATATATATATATATATATATATATATATATATATATATATATATATATATATATATATATATATATATATATATATATATATATATATATATATATATATAAATATGAGAGAGATCTATATCAATCATTTTTTTTTTTTTTTTCTTAAAATACAATTTTTATTTATTTTTTTTCTTCACGCAGCTGCAAGAATTGGGACACCCGCCCAAAGAACTGGCTGGAGATTCTGTAAGTTACTGTGTCTTATAGGTACACTGCAAAGAAAGGGAACCTTCAGATGCTTACAGCCCACCTACTGATCTTACCCAGTGTAGTGTCCCAGTCCACCTCCACCAATCAGATTCAAATATTCAGACGTGGGAAAGTGAGTCCAGAGCTCCCCCTATGGGTTGGTTGTTTGATTGTTTTCCAAAGGGCCTGTGCCGTGACCGTCGGCTCCCGCGCGCATGTGACGTTGCGCGACTACGGCCAGTCACAGAGCCGGAGCCCACAGCCCCGGAAGAAAAAAGGGTTAAGATGGATGCGGGGACATTGCAGGCTTCGTTTGCAGGTAAGTGTAACATAATGGGCTAGTGTGCGATGCACAGTAGCCCATTATGCTTTTACTTTGCAGGGGGGAAAAATGAGGAAGTAAAACCCATCAGGTTTTACTTCCTCTTTAATCACCAGTTTTTGTTGTGGTGGTGGTGGTGGTGGTGGTGGTTTTTTTTGTGGAAATAAGTAATTTTTCTCCACTGATGAGGCAGCACTGATAGGTGGAATGGATGGGTGGCCCTGAAAGGCAGCACTAATTGGCATCGCTGGTATCGCTGATGAGGTGACGCTGATAGGTGGAACGGATGGGTGGCACTGACTGGCATCACTGGTGGGCACTGATAGGTGAAACAGGTGGGTGGCACTGAAAGGCAGCACTGATGAGGTGGCGCTGATAGGTGGAAAGGATGGGTGGCACTGAAAGGCAGCACTGATTGGCATCACTGATGAGGTGACGCTGATGGGTGGCACTAACTGGCATCACTGGTCACTGATGAGGTGGCGCTGATAGGTGGAATGGATGGGTGCCACTGAAATGTAGCACTGGGCACTGATGAGGTGGCGCTGATAGGTGGAACTAATGGGTGGCACTGAAAGGCAGCACTGACTGGTCGCTGACGGGCACTGATGAGGTGGCGCTGATAGGCGGAGCGGATGGGTGGCGCTGAAAGGCAGCACTGATTGGCATCACTGGACACTGAGACAGCGCTGATAGGTGGAACGCATGGGTGGCACTGCTTGGCATCACTGCTTGGCACTGATGAGGCAGCGCTGATAGGTGGAATGGATGGGTGGCACTGTTGGGGCTGCACTGATTACCTATCCAGGTCTCCTCTATGAGGAAATGCCGCTGATTGGCTCTCCTCTCACGCTGTCAGGGTGAGGAGAGGAAAGCCGATAACCGTCATTTCTTTGTTTACATGTAATCAGTTGTGATTAGACACAGCCAATCACAATGGGTAAAGAGCTGCGTCGTCGGCTCTTTACCAAGATCGGGGATGCGCCGTGTCCCGGGGACATAGCACGCCACCTATCACCATGCTGCGGGCAATTAAGCTCGGAAAGAGTGGCAATGACGTCATCCCAGAACAATAGAACTACCCCACCGTCATCATTTGCCTATACAGCGGGCGGGAGGTGGTTAATGTAAATTTTATAGCTGTAGACATCATCTGAGGAAGAGGGTAAAACCTTTTATTATAGAAAAGACATTGTACATGAAATCTTTCTTGCTCACAAGTTTTCGGATTCAGGGCAAAGTTTTTTTGTTTTTTTTTTTGCTTTAAGCAACAGAGAACTTGTGATTTGTCCTCCATCTCTTTCTTTTCTGATACGAAATCTGGAAAGAGTCTGGCGGCTCCGCAATAAGACACAGAAAAGGATGCAATAGCTTATGTAAGCAGCAAAGACACTTGTGACTCCTCTCAGTATGAGCCTGCTAGACTCTCCCATTACCACAAAGTCCAGAGATTCCTAGACAAGATGCTAAATAAATAAAGAAGGGAAGGAAGTGGGAGAGAGAGAAGAGAGAGAGGATAAGAGTTGCCCTCCTAGGGTTGCCTATTCTTGTTGCCCGTCTTGACCTTACAATACACACAGCTCTGATTTGAGCTCGGGTTGTACAAGCTGCACAGATAAAGCGCCAATCAAATTCTATTCTGTTCCCTCCGTTCTGAATCCCCCCCCCCCCACCCCCCATCCTGTACAAAGTCTATTTGAAGCCTGTGACTCTGCACTGTGTCATCGAGACGTCTGGGATCTTGTGACCACTTTTGGCTTTTTTTTGGCTGAGAGTCTTCCTCACATAACCGGTTTACAAACGGTGTAATGTCAAGATTGATTTCCCTCCCCGCTCTGCCTGGAGGGAGCCCGTCGTGTCTCTTATGTAATTTTGGAAGAGCTAAAAGTAAAGCGGAGCTCTGGATCGGGAAGGGTAGATGTACACCCAATCTCTAAAATCTCATTCATGCTTTCAAAAGTCATATTTAAAATTTGGAGCTTCTAATAAAATAATACCTGGTGATACTTCCTTTTATTCAGGCACTTCCTGGTATAGGAGGGGGACATCGCTCGGACACTTCCTGGTATAGGAGGGGGACATCGCTCGGACACTTCCTGGTATAGGAGGGGGACATCGCTCGGACACTTCCTGGTATAGGAGGGGGACATCGCTCGGACACTTCCTGGTATAGGAGGGGGACATCGCTCGGACACTTCCTGGTATAGGAGGGGGGGGGACATCGCTCGGACACTTCCTGGTATAGGAGGGGGGGGGACATCGCTCGGACACTTCCTGGTATAGGAGAGGGGGGGGGACATCGCTCGGACACTTCCTGGTATAGGAGGGGGGGGGACATCGCTCGGACACTTCCTGGTATAGGAGGGGGGGGGGGACATCGCTCGGACACTTCCTGGTATAGGAGGGGGGGGGGGGGGGGACAGCGCGCTCGGACACTTCCTGGTATAGGGGGGAGGGGGACAGCGCTCGGACACTTCCTGGTATAGGGGGGGGGGGGACAGCGCGCTCGGACACTTCCTGGTATAGGGGGGGGGGACAGCGCTCGGACACTTCCTGGTATTGGGGGGAATGGATGGATGGATGTGTGTGTGTGTGTGTGTGTGTGTGTAAACCCTTTACAACCACTTTAACCTACAGGTAAGCCTAGATTAAAGCCCTGTACACACGATCGGATATCCTATGGTTTTGTCCATCGGAAATCCGATGAAGCTGACTTCCATCAGTCTTGCCTACACACCATCAGTCAAAAAACCGACCGTTCCAAACGCGGTGACGTAAAACACTCCGATGAGCCGAGAAAAATGAAGTTCAATGCTTCTGAGCATGCGTCGACTTGATTCTGAGCATGCGTGGGTTTTTTATCCGATGGACTTGCTCATAGATGATCGGAATTTGCTATCGGTTTTTGATCCATCGGAAAAATTTAAAACATGTTCTATTTTTTAAAACCGATGGGGAAAAAGACAGATGGGTCCCATACACGATCGGTTTGTCCGATGAAAACAGTCCATTGGACTGTATTCATCGGTAAAACCGATCGTGTGTACGCGGCTTTAGACTTACCTGTAGGTGCTTGCAATATCTCCTAGACCTACACGGTCTAGGAGAGATTTGCAATTTCCCCGAACGACTCCTTGAACTGCGCGTGCGCCGTCTTGAAAGGGCACGCTGTGCCATTTCAAGCTGGGGTCATGCCGTTAAAGGCGGCTCCCGCGCGGGAGTGACGTCACGTGACTCCGGCCAGTCACGGAGCCGGAGTTCACGGCCCCGGAAGGAAGAGGGGTGAAGAATGGACGCTCGCTGCTAGCGAGGAAGACTGGGACAACGCGGGCTTCTCCTGCAGGTAAGTGTCACATAATGGGCTACTATGCATCGCATAGTAGCCCATTATGCTTTAACTTTGCAGGGAAACAAAGAGGAAGTAAAACCCATTAGGGTTTACTTCCTCTTTAAAGTGGTTGTAAACCCTTTACAACCACTTACCTACAGGTAAGCCTATATTAAGGCTTGCCTGTAGGTGCTCGAAATATCTCCTAAACCTCCACAGAAATTACGGGCGCTGATGTCTACGGCGCAGGCGCGCTTTAGCAACAGCTCCGGCCAATCACAGCGCCGGAGCCGCAATACTCAGAAGTAACCCCAGGGAAAGTTGTCGGCCGCCCGAGCGGTGTACGAGGACGGCTGCGGGGGCTTCGATCGGAGGTGAGTATTACATAATGAGCTAGTATGCTATGCATGGGGTGTTTTCCAAAAAAAAAAATGGGTTTAATTCCTCTTTAACCACTTAACGACCGCTCACTGTATATATACGTCGGCACAATGGCACCGACAGGCACAATCACATAGGGTGTACGTGATCGCCTTTGTACAGTTGGGGGGTCCAATCGGACCCCCCTTCTGTACAGTGAGCAGTCGGAATTCGTCTGGGAGCGATCCGAGATGGGGGGGGGGGGGCGACCGTTCGATTCCGGCCACCCCCCCGCGATCGCTCCCGGCGAATGTGAATGCCCCCTCTGCCTGTGTAATGTAAACACAGGCAGAGGAAGCAGGAGGAAGTGATGTCATCTCTTGTGCGGCGCTCACATATACCGAGCGCCGTACAAGAGAAGACATCAAGGTTAGTGCACTAACACCAGCACACATAGGCACATAAATCGCCCCCCCCAGATCACCCCCCAGCCCCCAGTCACAGTGTCACTGATTGCAGTGACCATTTATTTACTGATCACTGCAATCAGTGACATTTGTGACTGTAAAAGTGTCACTACATTTAGTTTTAGGTCCAGTGTAGCCCCCTAACCCCCCCATAATAAAGGTTTAACCCCTTGATCACCCCCCAGATAACCCTTTCACCCCCTAGCACCGCCGTCGCTAAGCGATCATTTTTCTGATCGCTGTCTTAGCGTCGGTGATGCAGATCGGTAGCCAGTAAATTTTTTTAGGTTCGCCACAGGTTTTTATAGCGTCAGGTACCCCCATATATTATCTAATAAAGGTTTTAACCCTCTAATTGCCCCTAGTTAACCCTTTCACCAGTGATCATCATATAAGTGTTACGGGTGACGCTGGTTAGTTAGTTTGCTTTTTATAGTGTCAGGGCACCCGCCGTATATAACCCAATAAAGGTTTAACCCCCTGATCGCCCGGCGGGTGATATCAATTAGGTTTTAGCATCAGAGAGGGTCTGCGTCACACCCCAGGCAGCGTCAGGTTAGTGCCAGTAACGCTAACACCCACGCGTGAAGCATACACCCTCCTTGGTGGTATAGTATCTGAACAGATCAATATCTGATCTGATCAGATCTATACTAGCATCCCCAGCAGTTTAGGGTTCCCAAAAACGCAGTGTTAGCGGGATCAGCCCAGATACCTGCTAGCACCTGCGTTTTGCTCCTCCGTCCAGCCCAGGCCACCCAAGTGCAGTATCGATCGATCACTGTCACTTGCAAAACACAACACACATAACTGCAGCGTTCGCAGAGACAGGCCTGATCCCTGCGACTCCAGTGCTGTAGGAGGTGATTTCACCACCACAGTTAAAAAAAAAAAAGCAAATGTGCCGAAGCATTGGGGCAGCAGGGGCGGAGGAGCGATTTTGCTCCTAATGCCGCGTACATACGGTCGAAATTCCGACGGAGGCTTGCCCGTGGAAAAGTCCGACCATGTGTGTGCGGCATAACTTTTTTGCGGGAGGATGCCCCCATGCTTGGGCATATATAAATGGTGCATGTATGCCCATCATTAGAAGTGGGTGGATGAAGGGCGGTATTCTAATGGTGGGCATACCCACCGATCAATCTTTTTTTTTCGTTCAGCCAACTGGCTGCATGAAATAAAAAGATTACAATACATGTCCAACAAGGACCAGCAACGTACTGGTATGTTGCTGGACTTTGAATGGTTATACCAGATTGATGCCTGCGGGTTTAGGTATCATCTTGGTATCATTCTTTTCAGCCAGCGGCCGGCTTTCATGTAAAAGCAATCCTAGTGGCTAATTAGCCTCTGGACTGCTTTTACAAGCAGTGGGAGGGAATGTCCCCCCCCCCCCCCCCCCCCGGATATAAAAAGCGCCATTGGGAAAGCATTTTATCACACCGATCTTGGTGTGGTCAGATGCTTTGAGGGCAGAGGAAAGATCTAGGGTCTAGACCCCAGTTTTTTCAAAAAAGAGTACCTGTCACTACCTATTGCTATCATAGGGGATATTTACATTCCCTGAGATAACAATAAAAATGATAAAATATGGAAGGAACAATTTAAAAATAAAATAAAAAAGCAAAATTAATAATAAAAAAAAAAAGCACCCCTGCCCTGCTCTTGCCCAATGGCGAACGCAAGCGTTGGTCTGGCGTCATATGTAAACAGCAATTGCACCATGCATGTGAGGTATCACCGCGAAGGTCAGATCGAGGGCACTAATTTTAGCAGTAGACCTCCTCTGTAAATCTAACGGGGTAACCTTTAAAGGCTTTTAAATATGTATTTAGTTTGTCGCCAATGCGCGTTTGTGCGAAATTTTAAAGCATGTCGTGTTTGGTATCTATGTACTCGGCCTAAGATCATCTTTTTTATTTCATCAAACATTTGGGCAATATAGTGTGTTTTAGTGCATTAAAATTAAAAAAGTGTATTTTTTCCCCAAAAAATGCGTTTGAAAAATCGCTGCGCAAATACTGTGTAGAAAAAAAAAATGCAACACCCACCATTTTATTCTGTAGGGCCTTTGCTTTAAAAATATATATAATGTTTGGGGGTTCAACATAATTTTCTTGCAAAAAAAATGTTTTCATGTAAACAAAGTGTCAAAAAGGGCTTTGTCTTCAAGTGGTTAGAAGAGTGGATGTAAGCTTCCTAATGTTGTGTATAAAATGCCAGAAAAGTTCAAAACCCCCCCAAATGACCCCATTTTGGAAAAAGACACCCCAAGCTATATACTGAGAGGCATGTCGAGTCCATGGAATATTTTATATGTTGACACAAGTTGCGGAAAAAAGACAATTTTTTTTTTGCACAAAGTTGTCACTAAATTATATATTGCTCAAACATGCCATGGGCATATGTGGAATTACACCCCAAAATACATTCTGTTGCTTCTCCTGAGTACAGGGATACCACATGTGTGAGACTTTTTGGGAGCCTAGCCACGTACGGGACCCCAAAAACCAAGCACCGCCTTCAGGCTTTCTAAGGGTGTAAATTTTTGATTTCACTTCTCACTGCCTATCACAGTTTCGGAGGCCATGGAATGCCCAGATGGCACAAAACCTCCCCAAATGACCCCATTTTGGAAAGTAGACACCCCAAGCTATTTGCTGAGAGGTATTGTGAGTATTTTGCAGATCTCGCTTTTTGTCACAAAGTTTTAAAAATTGGGAAAAAAAATAAAAAATTCTTTCTTCATTTTCAAAAACAAATGAGAGCTGTAAAATACTCACCATGCCTCTCAGCAAACAGCTTGGGGTGACTACTTTCCAAAATGGGGTCATTTGGGGGGGTTTTGTGCTATTTTGGCATTTTATGGCCTTCAAAACTGTGATAGGTAGTGAGGAGTGAAATCAAAAATTTGTGCCTAGAAATCCTGAAGGCGGTGCTTGGTTTCCGGGGTCCCGTATGCGGCTAGGCTCCTAAAAAGTCCCACACATGTGGTATCCCCGTACTCAGGAGACGCAGCAGAATGTATTTTGGGGTGTAATTCCACATATAACCATGGCATGAGTGAGCAATATATCATTTAGTGACAACTTTTTGTACATTTTTTTATTTATTTTTTTGTCATTATTCAATCACTTGGGACAAAAATAAAAATATTCAATGGGCTCAACATGCCTCTCAGCAATTTCCTTGGGGTGTCTACTTTCCAAAATGGGGTCATTTGGGGGGGTTTTGTACTGCCCTGCCATTTTAGCACCTCAAGAAATGAGATAGGCAGTCATAAATTTAAAGCTGTGTAAATTCCAGAAAATGTACCCTAGTTTGTAGATGCTATAACTTTTGCGCAAACCAATAAATATACGCTTATTGACATTTTTTTTTTTTTACTAAAGACATGTGGCTGAATACATTTTGGCCTAAATGTATGACTACAATTGAGTTAATTCGATTTTTCTTATAACAAAAAGTAGAAAATATCTTTTTTTTTTTTTTAAATTTCGGTCTTTTTCCGTTTTATATTGCAAAAAATAAAAATCGCAGAGGCAATCAAATACCATTAAAAGAAAGCTCTATTTGTGGGAAGAAAAGGACGCAAATTTCGTTTGGGTACAACATTGCATGTCCGCACAATTTACAGTTAAGGCAGCGCAGTGCAAAATTCTGAATTCACCTCTGGTCCTTTAGCTGCAAAATGGTCCGGGGCTTAAGTGGTTAAAATGTTTGGGGGTTCTGAGTTTTTTTTTTTTCTAGCAAAAAAAAATATACTGATTAAATGTAAACAAAAAGTGCCAGGAAAGGTCTGGTCTGAAAGTGGTTAATTTCAGTCTTTTTCAATTTATATAATAATTAAAAAAAAAAAAAAAACCCAGTGGTGATCAAATACCACCCAAAAAAAAAAAAAACTCTATTTGTTAAAAAAAAAAAAAAAAGCTATAAATTTCGTCTGGGTACAATGTTGCATGACCGTGCAGTTACCAATTAAAGTAGCGCAGTGCTGAATAGCAAAAAATGCTCTGGTCATGAAGGAGGTAAAACCTTCCGGAGGTCATCCCTGAGAAAGGCCATGCAGCCAGTGCTGAAGTACATGTAGTCAAGATATGGCGGCAAGAAGGATTTGGGAGGTCAGCAGCTCTGGGATGCAACAAAGGATGGAAATCTGTGAAATCGAGGATTTTATTTTAAAAAATACAAAGCTAAACAGCGGGCAAAGAACCCCTTTATGATGCCAAAATTCTCAGTCTTTGCTCTCGAAAATGTTACCTCCCAATGACATCTTTTTTTTTTTTTTCTTTTTCTTCTCAGCCCCCCGGCCTGAATTTCGATCTTGACGGAATGAACCTGAATTCCAACAGCGCCAGTGGAGAGCAATGCTCGATCATGTGACCTCAGTCCCGCCGGACAGACGCCACGCAGACGCAGGGGGCGACCTCCCGTTTTTGTTTTTTCATTAGCTGGAGCGCCGTCTTTAAAAAGTCATGGCGGATTCCTGGCTGAAAGCATGGAAGACCACTAGAGAACTAGATTTATCGATTGATCCTCGTTAACACCTGCGGGAAGCCCTATCAACCAATCAGACTGCCTTATTAACTGTACTAACTAAAAAAAAAAGACTAAAACTGGTTATTAGCATTTTCGTTTTTTGCTGCAGCTCGATATTTGTTTTTGCTGCAGCTCGGTGAAACGCGTTGCATGGAGCGAGGGTGCTGCTGCTGCTTGTTAAATTCACTCTCGGTAAATGGATCTCACAGGAGGGTGCCGGCTGACATGGACATTGATTTGATCACAGCAGGAGATCTCTAAGATGAGGTCTCTTCCCATAATCCTCTGTACTACACTTAACCATCCATACACTAGACGCAGGGATGAGCAATTAGCGGACGTCCAGCTGTTGCAAAACTACAAGTCTCATCCTGCTTCTGCCTCTGGGTGTCATGCTTGTGGCTGTCAGAGTTTTGCTATGCCTCATGGGACTTGTAGTTCTGCAACAGCTGGAGGTCCGCTAATTGCATATCACTGCGCTAGAGTGTTGCTAAGTTTGGCAACTGTGGTACAATGTCTGCATCTAAAAGACAGTCTTTGAAACCAAATATTCCTTAAGATCTCGTACTTGGGGAAGCGGGAAGGAATGTTTGATGTTTGACTAGCTTGTGTTCATTTAGTAAACTCGTTGACAAAAAGTGGATATTCTAGTTGACGATGAGCCATCTGTCCAGCTTTGTTGGGTTTGAGAAAAACCCTGTCCGATTTTACATACTGGCTATCTCAGCCTAGTTAGAATGTTGTGGTTTTAGCAGTAGAGGTGATCCTTGGTGACCTTTCCAAGTTCTGATATGGGTTCCTAAAACAAAAACAGACTGGGCGCCAAAGCTTTTAACGTCAAAGCCAACGTTGGATTTTAGACTAAAGGTTCACTGCACCCCAAAACTGATGGCAGATTAAGGCCACCTGCTGCGTCAGCAATTCTCTGCCTTGAGTTTTGGGTTCCCTTTTTATCTGGGTGTGTTCCCATTCAGGGCCAGATCTATCTTGTCAGATGTGGGGGGTGTAGTAAACAATGTTGGAGGCAGGAGACAGGAGGTCAGCAGGGCAGAGAGTAGGGTCAGAAGTTTGTAGAGCAGTACAGAGGTTACATAGTTGGTAAGGTTGAATAAAGACACCAGTCCATCCAGTTCAACCTGAGTGAGTGTGGGTGCAGGTCTACAATTCTCCCTATCCCTGTACATCTCATTAAGATGCTCATCTATTATATTATTATTTTATTTAATTTACCCATATAGCGCCGTCAATTTACGCAGTGCTCCACACATACATCGCACACTCAGATCGGTCCCTACCCTCAAGAAGCCCACAATCCAAGGTCCCCAACTCACATTCATATACTAGGGCCAATTTTGGACAGAAGCCAATTAACCTACCAGCATGTCTTTGGAGTGTGGGAGGAAACCAGGGTACCCGGAGGAAACCCACGCAGGCACAGGGAGAACATGCAAACTCTAGGCAGGTAGTGTCGTAGTTGGTATGAGGTCATTCGTTTTGTAGGGCAGTGTGCAGAGATAAGCAAGGCGAAGGACAGGGGTCAGAAGGGCAGGATATGGGATCAGCAGGGAAAAGGGCAGGGTATGGGGCCAGCAGGGTGAAGGATAGGGTTTAGAAGGGCAGGGTATGGGATCAGCAAGGTGAAGAGCAGGGTATGGGGTCAGAAGGGGTGGACGACAGGGATCAGAAGGGCAGTGTTTATGGGTCTACAGGGAAGAGGACAGGGTCACCAGGGCAGAGGACAAGGGGGTCACTGCTTTTGGAGAGGCGCAACTGAAATCTGGGGGGGGGGGCCAGCACCCCTTAGATTTGGGTCATGTTCCCATTTCTCATGATTTTCCATAATGTAAAGCAAATGAAAGGCTGGCAGGGAGAGTAATACAATTTTGTAATAATTGTAGCTGGGCAGCTGATATGGGGATAGAAATGTACACTATATAGCCAAAAGTATGTTGACACGTTCGAGTTGGAGCGATTGCACGGAAGGGTACTGTTAATACTACAGCATACAATGGCATTTTTGGATAAATGTACACTTCAGAACTTGTGGTAGTAGGTAGGTCCTCTTCTGTTTATGACTGTACCCACATACACCAAGCCAGCTTCATAAAGACATGGGTTTAGAGGTAGAGGTGATTCTTGTTACCTCTCTATGTCCATGGGTAATAGGTTCGAAAAACCAGAACAGATCAGGGGCAAAAACTTTAATGTCCAATCCAGTGTTGGTTTTTAGACTAACTGAAGGTTCACTGCACCCCAAAACTGACAGTGGATTAAGAAGGACCAAGCCATCTGCTGGCTCAACTATTCTCTGCTTTGAGTTTTGGGTGGTCTCCTTCATTTTGGTGTGTTCCTATTCCTCCTGCTTCTCCATAATATAAAGCTAATGAGAAATACAGAAGGGAGGTCAGGATCAGTTTATAATATTTGTGGTTGGGCGGTAGCCGATAAAATGTGGAGTACTCTTTGAGATATACCCTATATGGCCAAGATGTGGAGATCTCTTTTGAGATATACCCTATATGGCCAACATGTCATGTGGAGATCTCTTTGAGATATACCCTATATGGCCAATATGTGGAGATCTCTTTGAGATATACCCTATATGGCCAAGATGTGGAGATCTCTTTTGAGATATACCCTATATGGCCAACATGTCATGTGGAGATCTCTTTGAGATATACCCTATATGGCCAATATGTGGAGATCTCTTTGAGATATACCCTATATGGCCAAAATGTGGAGATCACTTTGAGATATACCCTATATGGCCAAAATGTGGAGATCTCTTTGAGATATACCCCATATGGCCAAAATGTGGAGATCTATTTGAGATATACCCTATATGGCCAAAAGTATGTTAACACCTCTCCAGCGGACTGAGTTTGAGTGTTTCCAGGGAAGGCTACTGTTAATACTACATCATACAAAGGTATTCTGGATACCTTGTGGTAACATTTTGGGGAAGGTCCTTTCTGTTCATGACTATACCTACGTACACCAAGCCAGCTTTATAAAGACATGGTTGGACCAGTTTGGTGTGAAGGAACTCGAGTGGCCTGAACAGAGCCCTGACTTCAACCCTACTGAACACCTTTTTGGGGTTTATAGGAACTCCAGTTGCATGCCAGGTCTTCTCGTCCAGTATCAGTTCCGCAACCTCACAAATGCTCTTTTGGCTGAATGGCCACAAATTCCAACAGCCATGCTTGTTGAAAGCTTTCCCAGGAGCGTGGAGAAGGTCAACTCCATATAAATGGCCATGGTTTTGGGATGGAATGTCCAACAGCTGTCTACAAACCTTTGGAAATATGGTGAAAAGAAACTATTGGGGTGGAGCGCTGATAACTCTCCAGCATCTACAAGAAAGAACCATTACCCATAGCGACCACTCCAATTCTCCATTCCATTTGTGCTATAGGTCTGAAAGAAAGGTGGTGATTGGTTTCTATTGAGAACATTATTTTTTTCCCCCACTTTCTAATTTGTAAAGACCTTTTTGTTTTTTTATACCATAAATTACTGGATGTCGTTTATCGATGTTCGAGATTGAAGGCATGTGTTTCTCACATTAACCAGCTGTAGTCTTGTCATTGCGGTGAGTGGAAGGGAGAATCTGGTTTCTGTGGGTAACACCAATGGTTAGCTGGTTGGAGCAAATGGTTGTAACTTTAAACTTCATCTGTGCTGGTCTGCTGAAAGCTTCCCTCCTGATTCTTATGTCATCCCAGGTGGCCTTGTAAGGGTTAATTTGCTTCTCATCCCACCATGTCAAGGTGGCTCAGAAGGACCATCATCCAAACTCATGGTTTTGAGGATTGGGTTCCACCAGCCTGGCACCTGGACCTCTGTTCACACATTCTTTTAAAGCCCAATTCCGGTCAAAAGATCTTAATCACGATGCAGTGGGGCTGGGGGTGAGCACTGAGCATATACTCACCCGATCCTTCGGAAAACAGTGTTCCCCGCATCCAGCAGTGGACTGTTCCTGACAACTTTACTTTCAGAACCGGTCTATGGGCATGATGACGTCAGGAACAATCCACCGCACTAGACTGCAGGAACTGATCTTGAGCTTGGAGGATTAGGTGAGTATATCTTGGCTCTCCAATCCCCTAAAGGCCTAGACGAAAACAAGCAATTACCGTATTTATCGGCGTATAACACGCACTTTTCCCCCCTGAAAATAAGGGGGAAAATCATGGGTGCGTGTTATACGCCGATAGCGTACCTCGGAGGAGAAGGAGGGGGACGAGCGCCGCCAGAATCACTGAGCCGTCATGTCATGTTTACTCGGCTCTGACATCACACACATGTTCCGCCACCGGCATTGGACCAGTGTTCTGTTACTCACAGGATCTGGTCCGATGGCGGAGGCGGGACTGTGTATTTGACTGCTGACTGAGAGCCGAGTACTGTAAACTGAAGATGATGACTCTGTGATTCCGGCTGCGCTCGTCCCCCTCCTGATTTCCTGCACTGCATGAGAGATGGTGAGGCTGCAAATAGGCATCAGGCTGCATTGGACGGGTGCAGATCAGGCTGCAGATGGGCACAAAGGCTGCAGATGGGCATCAGGCTGCATTGGATGGGCGCAGATCAGGCTGCAGATGGGCACAAAGGCTGCAGATGGACATCGGGCTGCATTGGATGGGCGCAGATAAGGCTGCAGATGGGCATCAGGCTGCATTGGATGGGTGCAGATAAGGCTGCAGATGGGCACTGAGGCTGCAGATGGGCATCAGGCTGCATTGAGGCTGCCGATGGGAACTAATCAGGCTGCATTGATTGGCACTGACCATTATTTTGCTTCAAAGTGGTTTATTTGAAAAAAACTTTTTTTTCCTGAAACTTCCCTCTTAAAGTGAAGGTGCGTGTTTTACGCCTGTGCGTGTTATACGTCGATAAATACGGTAAGTTTCCGCTCAAATTTCTATTGAGTGGATGTTTCTGCTTCATCTGATGCCATCTCCGACCATAAGGTCCTTCAGGCATCTTTTGTGCTTTGGGCAGTGCCCTTTTTTCTGTTCGCGTTTCTTTGCTGTGTTGCCGCCCATCAGTTGGACTTCTTTTGGATGTCCCGAATGTGGATTACCGTATATACTCGAGTATAAGCCGACTCGAGTATAAGCCGAGGTACCTAATGTTGCCCAAAAAACTGGGAAACCTCACTGACCCGAGTATAAGCCGATGCCCCACTGTTCCCTGTAAAAAAGAAATTTTTACATTGTAAATATTACCTGTAAAGAAGTTGCGGCTGCGGCGTCCATCGTTCAAATTCCGCGGCGTCCATCGTTCGAATTCCGCGGTCTCTTCCTGTTCCTTACTTGATAGGCGAGTCTCAGCAGACACTCTCCGCCTATCACGATCATTCTCTCATCCTTAGATTTCCCAGCAGACACTGTGTTGGGTGTTCCGCCAATCACAGACGTCTGCTGGAAAACTGAGGATGAGAGAACGTTCGTGATAGGCGGAGAGTGTCTGCTGAGACTCGCCTATCAAGGAAGGAACAGGAAGAGACCGCGGAATTTGAACGATGGACGCCGCGGAATTTGAACGATGGACGCCGCGGAATTTGAACGGTGGATGCCGCAGCTGCAACTTCTTTACAGGTAATATTTACAATGTAAAATTTATATGACTCGAGTATAAGCCGAGGGGGGGACTTTCAGCCCCAAAAAAAGGGCTGAAAATCTCGGCTTATACTCAAGTATACAGGTCCTTCTCAAAAAATTAGCATATTGTGATAAAGTTCATTATTTTCTGTAATGTACTGATAAACATTAGACTTTCATATATTTTAGATTCGTTAAACACAACTTGAAGTAGTTCAAGCCTTTTCTTGTTTTAATATTGATGATTTTGGCATACAGCTCATGACAACCCAAAATTCCTATCTCAAAAAATTAGCATATCATGAAAAGGTTCTCTAAACGAGCTATTAACCTAATCATCTGAATCAACTAATTAACTCTAAACACCTGCAAAAGATTCCTGAGGCTTTTAAAAACTCCCAGCCTGGTTCATTACTCAAAACCGCAATCATGGGTAAGACTGCCGACCTGACTGCTGTCCAGAAGGCCATCATTGACACCCTCAAGCAAGAGGGTAAGACACAGAAAGAAATTTCTGAACGAATAGGCTGTTCCCAGAGTGCTGTATCAAGGCACCTCAGTGGGAAGTCTGTGGGAAGGAAAAAGTGTGGCAGAAAACGCTGCCCAACGAGAAGAGGTGACCGGACCCTGAAGAAGATTGTGGAGAAGGACCGATTCCAGACCTTGGAGGACCTGCGGAAGCAGTGGACTGAGTCTGGAGTAGAAACATCCAGAGCCACCGTGAACAGGCGTGTGCAGGAAATGGGCTACAGGTGCCGCATTCCCCAGGTCAAGCCACTTTTGAACCAGAAACAGCGGCAGAAGCGCCTGACCTGGGCTACAGAGAAGCAGCACTGGACTGTTGCTCAGTGGTCCAAAGTACATTCGGAAATCAAGGTGCCAGAGTCTGGAGGAAGACTGGGGAGAGGGAAATGCCAAAATGCCTGAAGTCCAGTGTCAAGTACCCACAGTCAGTGATGGTCTGGGGTGCCATGTCAGCTGCTGGTGTTGGTCCACTGTGTTTTATCAAGGGCAGGGTCAATGCAGCTAGCTATCAGGAGATTTTGGAGCACTTCATGCTTCCATCTGCTGAAAAGCTTTATGGAGATGAAGATTTCATTTTTCAGCACGACCTGGCACCTGCTCACAGTGCCAAAACCACTGGTAAATGGTTTACTGACCATGGTATTACTGTGCTCAATTGGCCTGCCAACTCTCCTGACCTGAACCCCATAGAGAATCTGTGGGATATTGGGAAGAGAAAGTTGAGAGACGCAAGACCCAACACTCTGGATGAGCTTAAGGCCGCTATCGAAGCATCCTGGGCCTCCATAACACCTCAGCAGTGCCACAGGCTGGTTGCCTCCATGCCACGCCGCATTGAAGCAGTCATTTCTGCAAAAGGATTCCCGACCAAGTATTGAGTGCATAACTGAACATAATTATTTGAAGGTTGACTTTTTTTGTATTAAAAACACTTTTCTTTTATTGGTCGGATGAAATATGCTAATTTTTTGAGATAGGATTTTTGAGTTTTCATGAGCTGTATGCCAAAATCATCAATATTAAAACAAGAAAAGGCTTGAGCTACTTCAGTTGTGTGTAATGAATCTAAAATATATGAAAGTCTAATGTTTATCAGTACATTACAGAAAATAATGAACTTTATCACAATATGCTAATTTTTTGAGAAGGACCTGTATACGGTACTTCCTGTGTCCCTCAACTGGTGAGACAGAAAGTAGGATCTTTGTATCCACCATAAAAACTCTGGTCTTGGAGTCCATTGAGGGACACAAGTGCCACTTCTCTAAGTTCATGATTCTGCTCTTGGTACTGATTACTACGAGACTGAAGCGCGCTGGCCCTAGGAGGGGAGTTCCTGGGCTGGCCTACAGTTTTCTGTTTGCCAGTGTCCAACCCTCCTGTATGCGGCGGTATAATGCAAAAGAGAAGGACTTTCTGTGTCCCTTCAAAAGGCATTTTCTGGCAATTGCTGTGATCAATTGAATGCGGCCGGACCCTCGATGTACCAGACTTCATTATCAAACATGCCTGGACTTACCAAGCACAAATGTAAAAATAAACGTATGTGACGGTTGACTGTTTGCTTGATTTTTTTTTTATTCAGTGTTGGGAGGGGGGGAATATTCAAGCATTTATGAGACACCTGAGGCGCCTTGCACCCAACTGTTTTGTGGTTCAACAAGGGGTATAATTCAGTCACCCATTGTGTACACCCCCCCCCCCCCCCCCCCCAATTTTTCTATTTTCAGCCAGCTCCAGTCCAGTCACATGGTCCCCTGTGTTAGCCAGCAGCAGCTGCAGGGGAGAAGAGAGAGAGTGCTCGACAACTGCTGGGAATTCTAGGAGCTGTAAGGTGACCCATAGGCTCCTATGGCCCATCTGTTGGCTCTCCCTCCTCTCCCCTGCAGCCACTGTTGGCTGATATAGGGGAGCCTGATCACATGACCCGACCGGAGGGGGCTGAAAATAGGTAAGTATATACAATGTCTTTCTTACACAGGTTAGTTTAGTATAGGTGTTAGGAGGGGGGATTTTTAAGACTAATTAGGTTTAGGCTGGATATCTACTTTGACCTAGCGCAGTGGTCGGCGCGGGGTTGTGCACATAACACAGCCGCAATGCTTTGCTTTTGCCACATTGAAATGATACCCCCCCGTCTTGTCCAATGGGCAGCACCCCCACCAAAAGCGACCCATCCAAGGGCAGCGGTAAGGGATTTTCCGGGTTAAAACATGGTGGTGATGAGGTACCCTCTAAAATCCCATCTAAGATTTGCTAAAATAATAATACATAAAATACAAAATGTTTTATATATATATATATAACATTTTGTATTTTATGTATTACTATTTTTTTATATATATATAAAATAAATTATAATACAAATAACAATATTATAAATACACAATAAATATATAATATTATATACTGCCACTAATAATATTATAAATATACAGTATATGATAAATTATAATAATATACTACTAATATTACAAATTATATATATATATATATATATATATATATATATATATATATATATATACATGCAAATATATATATACACACAGACAAATAATATAATTAATATACATAATAATAAATTTATAATAATATAATACTACAAATAATAATATTATAAATAAAACATATGTGTGCTTAGATATATAATTATAATAAGCTGCTGCTTATACTACTACTAATAAAAAATAATCAATATATAATAAATTCTAATAATAATATACTACTACGCCTAATACTACAAACAATAATAATAATAAGCAATGCAATAAATAAAAATGCTGAAAAAATATTAATAGTATTATAAATAAAAAAATAACAATAATTATATATATAATAATAAATAATACATTATAAAGGGTGGTTCACGCCACAGAAAGGCAGTCCAAATTCATTCCAGATGCAAGTTTTTTCATGCAATTAGCATTTTTCAAATGTTTCCTGGTTGTTTTTTGTTTTTTTTGCTGTGATGCATTCTGGTGCATTTTTGATGTGTTTCGCCGCGTTCCAGTGCAGTTCCTTGCAGAAAAAAAATGCAGCATGTTCTACTTTTGTGGGACTGTACTGGAACGCACTGCACAGGTGTGAACTTTGCCATTGGAATCCATGTAACCTACTGTCCATGCAATTTTGATGCAGAAAAAATAATGCACTGGAATTCATGTGGTGTGAACTGGTCCTAATAATACAAAAAATTATAATATTTTAATTTTAAAAAAATTACATTTATATAATAATAAAAAAACAAATATATATGATAATAAATGATTATAATAATATTAGTAATAATGATAAAAATCTAAGATCAAGAGTGAATCGCTTTTCAGAGGGGTGGCAAGGGCTTCCGCTAATGTGAATTAGGCTTTAAACCCAGGTGAACACAAAATGTTTGGGTGTCTTATAACTTATGAAGGATGCATTATAACGCGTGCAGATGTATGCCGATGCTTGGAAAATAAATGAATGCTTCTTTAAACACAGAAGTGTTAAAAGTTGCCAGCAGCTGCGGCCCTACGCCGCACACCACGTGTCGCTGAGAATCTGTGAGGCTGAATGGAATTCACAAGGTCAGCTGCAGTGGACGTCTTTGGAGAAGAGGGTCAGAGGCAGGATTCTGTTTCCATTACAGGCCCAACCCTACGCTGAACATTTTTTTTTCTGCCCAATAGGCACCCCCAAATACAAACACGCTCCATCACACAGTCCTCCCTAGCAGGGAAATAGGAGACCTGATCTTCATCCGCTGCAGTTTCACTTTCACTTTCAGGTCTTCATCTGTTTCAATGGTCACTTTATGCAATGACGCACATCTTAGATCCAGTCTTTCCGAACCGTATGGTCACCTGCAGTCACCATCCATAGGCAGCTTCACTCTTGCAAAAGCCACAGAAGTTGAATTCAATAGAATCTTATTTCAGATCAGTGCATCATGGAGGATGGTTTTCAAGTCTTGAAGACTTCCCAAAGCTTTTTCAGGCCCGGTTCTTTTATCTGTCAATGAGATTTCCCCGCTGACAGCAGAAATGTAAAAAAACGAAGAAAAAAAAACGCTGGCAATTATCGGTTGCTAAGGAGCGGGGCCGCCGCGCCCTTAACAACCGATGACTCATTCAGCTGTTAGGGGGGTTCCCCTGTTGACAGCTGAAGTGTAAATAAAGTTCTGGCAATTGGAGCTGTAAATAAATAAAAAAAACAGCAGCCGGGCAATTGCTCAGCCGCTATAACAGAAAGATAAAAAGAAACATTGTTTCTTTTTGTATCTTTCTGTTTATTCATCTACAGATCAAAGGGATGAACTTTGATCTGCAGATGAAGTCAGCTTAAAGCAACCTGTCAAGTAATAAAAAAAATATATATTTTTTTTATTAAATGTTTCTCTACCATTTTTAAAGAAAATATGAGTGACACATTTATTTTATATGGGATTCCTATTCTGTAACTGTAGGACATAACGGAATGGCTCAATCATAGAACAAAACATGGCAACAAGTAAACCAATGAAATGCTTCCTGTTCAAAAGTCTGGATCCCCTTAGTTCCTAACACTGTATTTCCCCCTTTTAGCATGAGTGGCAGTGTGCAGTCTTTTGTAATAGTTGTCTATGATGCCCCTGAATTCTTGCAGGTGGAGGATGTCACCTATACCCAATGTAGGACTGAGCTGGTCCTGTGGGCTAGATATATAGATGACATCAGGCCCGGACTGGGACAAAAAATGGGCCCGAGCATTTTGGATTGAGCAGCCCATGACATTTTAACTGGCACCTTCCCCACTCTCCACCAGTGGATCCCCCGAGAGAGGGGAGGGGGGAACCCAACAGAGGTGTGTGGGGGGGGGGAGGTTAGGGGGGACCAGGAAAGAGCATGGGGGGGTGGAGAGCACAGGGAAGAACCTTGAGAACCTGGGGTAGGGCGAGAGCACAGGGGAGAGGCAGAGAACACAGGGAGGAAGAGGAGAGCACAGGAGTGCAACGGAGAGCATGGGGGAATGTGGAGAGCACAGGGGAGTGTGGAGAGCACAGGGGGGAAGTGGAGAGCACAGAGGGGCGGCGGAGAGCATGGGGGGAAGTGGAGAGCACGGGGTGGCGGAGAGCACGGGGGGGTGGCAGGGAGCATGGGGGGGATGCGGAGAGCACAGGGGGTGGCGGAGAGCATGGGGGAATGTGGAGAGCACAGGGGGGTGGCGGGGAGCATGGGAGAAGGTGGAGAGCACGGGGGTGGCGGAGAGCATGGGGGAAGGTGGAGAACACAGAGGGAGTGGTGGAGAGCACAGGGGGGCGGCGGAGAGCATGGGGGGAGGTAGAGAGCACAAGGGGGGTGGCGGAGAGCATGGGGGGAGGTGGAGAGCACTGGGTTGCGGAGAGCACGGGGGAGGAGGAGAGAGCATGGGGGATGTGGAGAGCACAGGGGGGGTGGTGGAGAGCATGGGGGGGGATATGAAGCGCACAGGGGGGTGGCGGAGGGCATGGGGGAAGGTGGAGAGCACAGGGGGGGTGGCGGAGAGCATGGGGGAAGGTGGAGAACACAGGGGGAGTGGCAGAGAGCATGGGGGGGATTTGGAGAGCACAGGGGGTGGCGGAGAGCATGGGGGAAGGTGGAAAGCACTGGGGGGGTGGCGAAGAGCGGGGGGTGGCGGAGAGCATGGGGGAAGGTGGAGAACACAGGGGGAGTGGCAGCGAGCATTGGGGGATTTGGAGAGCACAGGGGGGTGGCGGAGAACACAGGGGGAGTGGCAGAGAGCATGGGGGGATGTGGAGAGCATGGGGAAGGTGGAGAGCACAGGGGGGTGGCGGAGAGCATGGGGGAAGGTGGAAAGCACTGGGGGGGTGGCGGAGAGTATGGGGGAAGGTGGAGAGCACTGGGGGGGTGGCGGAGAGCATGGGGGAAGGTGAAAAGCACTGGGGGGTGGCGGAGAGCATGGGGGAAGGTGGGAGAGCACAGAGGGTGTCAGAAAGCATGGGGGATAATGGAGAGCACTGGGGGGGGGGGGTGGTGGAGAGCAATGGGGGAAGGTGGAGAGCACAGGGGGGTGGCGGAGAGCAATGGGGGAAGGTGGAGAGCACAGGGGGTGTCGGAGAGCATGGGGGAAGGTAGAGAGCACTGGGGGGGGAGAGCATGGGGGATGGTGGAGAGCACAGGGGGGGTGGTGGAGAGCATGGGGGGAAGGTGGAAAGCACTGGGGGGGTGGCGGAGAGCATGGGGGAAGGTGGAAAGCACTGGAGGGGTGGCGGAGAGCATGGGGGAAGGTGGAGAGCACTGGGGGGTGGCGAAGAGCATGGGGAAAGGTGGAGAGCACAAGGGGGGTGTCGGAGAGCATGGGGGAAGGTGAAAAGCACTGGGGGGTGGCGGAGAGCATGGGGGAAGGTGGAGAGAACTGGGGGGGCAGAGAGCATGGGGGAGGTTGGAGAGCACAGGGGGGTGTCGGAGAGCATGGGGGAAGGTAGGGAGCACTGGGGGGGAGAGCATGGGGGAAGGTGGAGAGCACAGGGGGGGTGTCGGAGAGCATGGGGGTGGAGGAGAGCATGGGGGAAGGTGGAGAGCACAGGGGGGGGTCGGAAAGCATGGGGGAAGGTGGAGAGCACAGGGGGGGGTCGGAAAACATGGGGGAAGGTGGAGTGCACAGGGGGGTGGTGTCGGAGAGCATGGGGGAAGGTGGAGAGCACTGGGGGGGTGAAGGAGAGCATGGGGGAGGTTGGAGAGCACAGGGGGGTGTCGGAGAGCATGGGGGAAGGTAGAGAGCACTGGGGGGGGAGAGCATGGGGGAAGGTGGAGAGCACGGGGGAAGGTGGAGAGCACAGGGGGGGTGTCGGAGAGCATGGGGGTGGAGGAGAGCATGGGGAAAGGTGGAGAGCACAGGGGGGGGGTCGGAAAGCATGGGGGAAGGTGGAGAGCACAGGGGGGGGTCGGAAAACATGGGGGAAGGTGGAGTGCACAGGGGGGTGGTGTCGGAGAGCATGGGGGAAGGTGGAGAGCACTGGGGGGGTGAAGGAGAGCATGGGGGAGGTTGGAGAGCACAGGGGGGTGTCGGAGAGCATGGGGGAAGGTAGAGAGCACTGGGGGGGGAGAGCATGGGGGAAGGTGGAGAGCACGGGGGAAGGTGGAGAGCACAGGGGGGGTGTCGGAGAGCATGGGGGTGGAGGAGAGCATGGGGAAAGGTGGAGAGCACAGGGGGGGGGTCGGAAAACATGGGGGAAGGTGGAGTGCACAGGGGGGGGTTTCGGAGAGCATGGGGAAGGTGGAGAGCGCTGGGGGGGTGAAGGAGAGCATGGGGGAAGGTGGAGAGCATTGGGGGAGGTGGAGAGCCCGGGGGGCAGCAGAAAGAAGCAGGATAGGAGGAGCAGTGGGGACAGCTGCATATAGAACAATCATTCTCTCCGACTGCAGGAGGAAGATGGAGAGAATGATTGTTCTATATGCAGCTGCCCATACTGCTCCTCCTATCCAGGTTACAGGTTACTGTCACGTTTTCTGTCATCCGGCACCAATGTGTCTGTTCTAGCTCCTCCCCCCTTCGTAGTCACGCCCCCTGGCACCGACGGCTGACCTATACGGCCGTGGAGAGGCCGAATGTGTCTCATCTAGCTCCTCCTCCCTTCATGTTTCCGTCCCACCCGGCGCCAATGGCTGAGCTTAACTGGCAGCCGGGCGGCCGCAGAGAAGCTAGATGAGCAGCGCCCTGGGCCCCGCAAGGACTTGTGGGATGGTGGCCCCGGCCCACCGGGCAAGTGCCTGGTTTGCCCTATGGCCAATCCGGGCCTGGATGACATCCTCCTCCTTTGGAAGGGTGACTCCTTGACACCTCTCTGATAGAATTTATGAACACGTTGAAACAAAACAATAGAGGCGCTTCATGAATCTGCAGTAATACTTTCATGCACTGTCTGTCTCTTACCTGGTCTGTGTATCAGCCTTAGGGCTTGCACTCTCACACCTGCATGGTTAAGTAATCTTCCCTCAGCGTGGCTCCACCCTAGCCTCTACAGCAAGGGTCTTCAAACGGTGGACCTTTGCTTGCCTTTATCCTACCCTTGGAGCACTAGTCTATCCACTGACACCAACAATGGGGCATCATTCTTGTTGCTGACACCAACAATGGGGCACTATTCCTCCAACTGACACCATCAAAAGGGCACAATTCTTTCCATTGACACCAACGTTGGGGCACTAGTTCCCCCACTGACACCAAAGATATGGTATTGTTTACTCCCGTTGAACACCTGGACATTTTCTACTCCCAATGGCCATGGTCCGGCCCCCCTAAATTCTGACGGACAATAAACTGGCCCTTTATTTAGAAAGTTTGGAGACCCCTGCTCTACAGGATACACTATTTAACACTGAGCTCTCCAAGCCTGCCTGCGAGCAATATTGTGTGTTTGGCTTCCTGTGTGCTTCTTGCCACGTGCTCTACGTCTGATTCTGTTTACTGTCCTTGGCTTGTTCTGGACAATCCTCGTCTCCTTCATACCCCGACCTTTGGCCTGTTCTTTGACTATCCCTGTCTGCTCATTGCCCTGACCTTTTGGCTTATCTCCTGACTATCCCTTGCTGTCCCGGTCTGCTGCTTCCTCTCTATCCTCCAGTAGCCAACCGTGAGCTGGGAGACCTTAGGGACTGCGACCTGGAACCAGTTGCAGCGAAGACCATCCCCACCATTAGGGGCCCTGGTGAACACCTGCTGGCTCTTAGACTCTGATCCCTGGGGAATCTCATGCTCTAGCTCCCAGTGTTATCCATGTTGGTGCTCCAGAGGACCTACTTTCCGGAAGCACCCAGAGCTCCATTCGCAGCAGTCAGCCGTAGGGTCCACTTCCTTAGCGGTGAACTCCAGACCCCTACGGTGTGCATCTGTCACCTGGCCTCAGGTGACCTGACAAGGCATCAAACTGAGTTATGAGATGAGCCAGGAGGAGATGCATTTCTTGGACCTTACTATTAAAGTAGACAAAGGCTGTCTAATTACTTCTTTCCTTTTTCAAACCCATGGATCGAAATACGTATATTTCAAGAGATAGCTGTCACCATCGACCTTGGTTGGAAGGGGCGCCCAAGGGGCAGTCCCTTCGTATGAGACGGAACTGTACCTTGAGGACTTTGATAGGGAAACGGGAATATTGAAAAGTAGATTTGTAGAGAAGGACTCTGTTGCATTGGAGGCCACACGTAACCAAGTTAGAACTGTGGACAGGGAATTCGGGAGATCGGGAGAATGAGAACATAAAAGATAACAATTTCTCTACACAGCACACGGTTGTCAAACGTATTTTAGGAAAACACACATTGGCACATTTTACAGAATGACAGAGTTCTCGAGGTCCGCGCTCCCGCCTAAGACTCAGGTCATTTTCAGAGGCGATTCGTCATTTAAAGATAAAATTGTACGTAAAATTCCAGATCCTCCCTCTAGATCCCCCCCCATTTCACAACCTGACTGGATAGGGTTGCAGTATGTGGGCCGAACCACCCGTGTACTGAATGTCAGGATTGCAGTATGTGGACCAAACCACCCGGGCACTGAATGTCAGGGTTGCTGTATCTGGGCTGAACCACCTGGGCACTGAATGTCAGGGTTGCAGTATGTGGACCAAACCACCCGGGCACTGAATGTCAGGGTTGCTGTATCTGGGCTGAACCACCTGGGCACTGAATGTCAGGGTTGCAGTATGTGGACCAAACCACCCGGGCACTGAATGTCAGGGTTGCTGTATCTGGGTCGAACCACCCGAGCACTGAATGTCAGGGTTGCAGTATGTGGGCCGAACCACCCGGGCACTGTATGTCAGGGTTGCAGTATGTGGGCCGAACCACCCAGGCACTGAATGTCAGGGTTGCAGTATGTGAGCAGAACCACCCAGGCACTGAATGTCATGGTTACAGTATGTGGACCAAACCACCCCGGCACTGAATGTCAGGGTTTCAGTATGTGGACCGAACCACCCGGGCACTAAATGTCAGGGTTTTTAGTATGTGGTCCGAAACACCCGGGCACTAAATGTCAGGGTTTTTAGTATGTGGTCCGAACCACCCGGGCACTGAATGTCAGGGTTTTTAGTATGTGGTCCGAACCACCCGGGCACTAAATGTCAGGGTTTTTAGTATGTGGTCCGAACCACCCGGGCACTGAATGTCAGGGTTGCTGTATCTGAGCCGAACCACCCGGGCACTAAATGTTAGGGTTGCAGAATGTGGGCCGAACCACCCGGGCACTGAATGTCAGGGTTGCTGTATCTTGGCCCGAACCACCCGGGCACTGAATGTCAGGGTTGCAGTATGTGGGCCGAACCACCCGAGCACTAAATGTCAGGGTTTCAGTATGTGGGCCGAACCACCCAGGCACTGAATGTCAGGGTTGCAGTATGTGGACCAAACCACCCCGGCACTGAATGTCAGGGTTTCAGTATGTGGGCCGAACCACCCAGGCACTAAATGTCAGGGTTGCAGTATGTGGGCCGACCCACCCAGGCACTGAAAGTCAGGGTTGCAGTATGTGGGCCGAACCACCCAGGCACTAAATGTCAGGGTTTTTAGTATGTGGTCCGAACCACCCGGGCACTGAATGTCAGGGTTGCTGTATCTGAGCCGAACCACCCGGGCACTGAATGTCAGGGTTGCAGTATGTGGGCCGAACCACCCGTGTACTGAATGTCAGGGTTGCAGTATGCGTGCCGAACCACCTGGCACTGAATGTCAGGATTGCAGTATGTGGACCAAACCACCCGGGCACTGAATGTCAGGGTTGCTGTATCTGGGCTGAACCACCTGGGCACTGAATGTCAGGGTTGTAGTATGTGGACCAAACCACCCGGGCACTGAATGTCAGGGTTGCTGTATCTGGGTCGAACCACCCGAGCACTGAATGTCAGGGTTGCAGTATGTGCAGGCCCGTTGCAACAGGACAGGCAAACCAAACAATTGCTTGGGGCCCCGAGCTGGCCTGGGGCCCCAGTCCGGCCGGGTACCGCGCGGTACAGGAAATTCAGTTTCCTGTTCCCGGCCGGACTGACAGGAAGTGCACACACTGAGTTTCCCCGCAGTCCCGCGAGAGTGTATGTTTTCTCCTAAATCTGCACGGCAGGAAGAGGAGCCAGTGGAGGCAGCATGGGAGGAGGAGGTAAGACAATATCCCCCCCCCCCCCCCCGCGATCGGTGACCTCCCAACTTTGATCTCCACCAAAAAAATAGCTGTAGAAGCTGTCCCGCGGCAGCACCACCCCCCCGCAAGATCGGCGGCCTCCCAACTTTGGGGGGGGGGCCTCCATGTTCATCTGCTTGGGGTCCCCAAATTCCTTCAAACAGCCCTGAGTATGTGGGCCGAACCACCCGGGCACTGAATGTCAGGGTTGCAGTATGTGGGCCGAACCACCCAGGCACTGAATGTCAGGGTTGCAGTATGTGAGCAGAACCACCCAGGCACTGAATGTCAGGGTTGCAGTATGTGGACCAAACCACCCCGGCACTGAATGTCAGGGTTTCAGTATGTGGGCCGAACCACCCGGGCACTAAATGTCAGGGTTTTTAGTATGTGGTCCGAACCACCCGGGCACTGAATGTCAGGGTTGCTGTATCTGAGCCGAACCACCCGGGCACTAAATGTCAGGGTTTCAGCATGTGGGCCGACCCACCCAGGCACTGAAAGTCAGGGTTGCAGTATGTGGGCCGAACCACCCAGGCACTAAATGTCAGGGTTTTTAGTATGTGGTCCGAACCACCCGGGCACTGAATGTCAGGGTTGCTGTATCTGAGCCGAACCACCCGGGCACTGAATGTTAGGGTTGCAGAATGTGGGCCGAACCACCCGGGCACTAAATGTCAGGGTTTTTAGTATGTGGTCCGAACCACCCGGGCACTGAATGTCAGGGTTGCTGTATCTGAGCCGAACCACCCGGGCACTAAATGTCAGGGTTGCAGTATGTGGGCCGACCCACCCAGGCACTGAATGTCAGGGTTGCAGTATGTGGGCCGAACCACCCGGGCACTGAATGTCATCAGTGTCAGTTAGTGTCAGGATCAGTGTCAGTTAGTGTCAGTGTAAGTAAGTATCAGTGTCAGTTAGTGTCAGTATCAGTTAGTTTTAGGCCCCTTTCACACTGGGGCTGGAGGTGCGTTGGCGGAAAGGGCCGCTATTTTTAGCGGCGCTTTACCGTCAATATAGTGGCGCTATTCGGCCGCTAGCGGGGCGGTTTTACCCCCCGCTAGTGGACAAGAAAGGGTTAAAAATCACCGCAGAGGCGCTATGCCGGCAGTATAGCCGCGGTGCTCCATTGATTTCAATGGGCAGGAGCGGTGGAGGAGCGGTAAACACACACCGCTCCATCACCGCTCCAAAGATGCTGCTAGCAGGACTTTTTTTTACCGTCCTGCTAGCGCACCGCTCCAGTGTTTACCGCTCCTCCACCGCTGCTTTATACTTCTCCACAACTTTATCCCTGACCTGTCTCTTGTGTTCCGTGGCCTTACTGTTGCTGTTTGTTCACTAAAGTTCTCCAACAAACCTCTGAGGGCTTCACAGAACAGCTGTATTTATACTGAGATTAAATTACACACGGGTAGACTCTATTTTCTAATTAGGTGACTTCGGGAGGCAATTGGTTCCACTAAATTTTAGTTAGGGGTATAAGAGTAAAGGGGGCTGAATACAAATGTCCCCCCCACGCTTTTCACATTTATTTGTAAAAAAAAATGAAAAACTATTTATGATTTTCCTTCCACTTCACAATTATGTGCCACTTTGTGTTGGTCTATCACATAAAATCCCAATAAAATACATTTACGTTTTTGGTTGTAACATGACAACATGTGGAACATTTCAAGGGGTATGAATACTTTTTCTAGGCACTGTATATATAGATATATATATATCTATATATATGTCTCTGAGGACAGTCCACCTCCTGATAGGTCAGGATTACATTGGTAATGAGATGACATTACATTAAGGTGACCAGATTTTTAAAATGAAATCCGGGGACATTTTTTTTTTTTTTTACTAGTAATGGTGGCAATCAGCGACTCTCTGCCCGTCGCCAGCCTGTTAAAGGGGGACCCCAGAAGTCGGTGTTCGGGGCCCCTCTGTGCAAAACCAGCTGCACAGTGGAGGTAAGTATGATATGTTTGTTATTTTCTTTTAAAACGGTCCTTTACAATTACTTTAAGTCTCACTCTCTGGGCCCCGGCTACTACTGGGTGGGGAGATGAGGAAGATCACTTCACCAGGGAAGGCAAGGAGATAAGCAGGCAGGCGGCTGGCCGGGACTTGAGCCAAGGCAGAAGAACATGCGAGCGGAGCTGGATGGGCACCCGAAACTGAAGAAATATTCCCTCCGCTCTGACCAGCACATGATCATCAGAAAGGGGCTCAGATAATGGGAAAAAAAAATACACCCCCCTAAGCTAGTAGGAGCGGCAGAGCGGGGTGTGCAAGTCAGATTTTTTTTTATTCTGCACTGACTGTCTTTGAAATTGCCCCAGCCCCTGTTCAAATCCAATCCGGGGACGAAACCGGGGACAGACTTGGTCTGGGGACAGTGTCCTCAATCTGGGGACTGTCCCCTGAAACTGGGGATGTCTGGTCACCCTACATTACACAGCATTGTATGGAAGGTCCTGTATACAGATCATTCATAGAAACCCCCCACCCCCGGAGAGGATGTCAGTGTGGGGCGCAGGCGCACTGTGCTCTGTATACATTCTATGCACACATCAGACGCCTCCCCCCTGTCTCTCGGTGCTGGGGATGGGGGCGGAGCCAGGACCAGTTAGAGCGGAGGGGCGGGGTCACGGTCGGTCGTGAAGGAGAAGGCGGGTCATGAAAACAGGAGGCTAGACCGGGGAGGAGCTGCGCACTGTGAGTTTGAGAGGGGCGGAGTCGGGGGAGGAGCCGAGGCGGACATGGCTGCAGCTGATCCGATGAGTTGATCCCCCTCCCCCCGCCCTGTGTAGACCCCGCATACCCGGCCAGAGGGCCCATCCCCCACCCAGAGCAGAGCGGGGACCCCCGAGACCCGAACCCCGGCACCGAGCCACCGCCACGCCGGCCTGAGGCCTACAACCGGGACTTGTTTACTACTGAGGACTCCGGCCTCCTCCGCTCAGGGGACCGACACCTCGGTGACTGCACCCCCCACCCCCCCTATACCCATCCCCCCTCCTCTATATCTCCCTCACTGACACCCCCATCCCCCCTGTGTATCCCCCTCCTCCTCTATATTCCCCCTCACTAACCCCCCCTGTGTACCCCCCTATACCCATCCCCCTCTTCTATATCCCCCTGTGTACCCCCTTATACCCATCCCCCTCACCTGTGTACCCCCCTATACCCACCCCCCTCTTCTATATCCCCCTCACTGACCCCCCCATCCCCCTGTGTACCCCCTTATACCCATCCCCCTCTTCTATATCCCCCTCACTGACCCCCTCATCCCCCTATGTACCCCCTTATACCCATCCCCCTCACCGAAGCCCCCTCCCCTGTGTACCCACCCCCTCTATATCTCCCTCACTGACACCCCCTCCCCTGTGTACCCCTATACCCATCCCCCTCTTCTATGTCCCCCCCCCCTGTGTACCCCCGGCCTATATATATATCCCCCCTCCCCTGTGTACCCCTATACCCATCTCTCTCTCTCTCTCCCTGACCCCCCCGTGTACCCCCTTATACCCATCTGCCTCCTCTATATATACCCTCCTCTATATTCCCCTCACTAACCCCCCTCCCCTGTGTACCCCTCTATACCCACCCACTTCCCTGTGTACCCCTTATACCCATCCCCCTCTTCTATATCCCCCCTGTGTACCCCCGGCCTATATATACCCCCTCCCCTGTGTACCCCTATACCCATCCCCCTCACTGACCCCCCCCCGTGTACCCCCTTATACCCATCCGCCTCCTATGTATACCCTCCTCTATATTCCCCTCACTGACACCCCGTCCCCTGTGTACCCCCCTATCCCCATCCCCTCCTCTTCTATATTCCCCTCACTACCCCCCCCTCCCCTGTGTACCCCTCCATACCCATCCCCCTCTATATCTCCCTCACTGACACCCCCTCCCCTGTGTACCCTCTATACCCATGTCCTCCTCCATATCCCCCTCACTGACCCCCCATCTCCCTTGTGTACCCCCTGTACCAATCCCCCCCACCTCTATGTATACCCTCCTCTATATCCCCCTTACCGACCCCCATCCCCCCCCCTCTTCTATGTATCCCCTCACTATGAATTTTACTGTCCCTACCCCCCCACTCTGCATCCCTCTCACTGACCCCCCTCCTACCCTCTATATCCCCCTCACTGTCCCACTTCCTTTCCTCCATATCCCTTTCATCAACACCCTCATCTCCATATCCCCCTCACTGCCCCCCCCTCTTCTCCATATCCCCCTCCCCCACTCTATATCCCTCTCACTGACCCCTCCTCCTTTCCTTCATATCCCCTTCACTCCCCCCCCCCCCATTTATATCCCTCTCCTACCCTCTTTTTCCCACTCACTTTGCATCCCTCTCACCGACCCCCCTCCTACCCTCTATATCCCCTCACTGTCCCCCTTCTTTTACGCAATATCCCCTTCATCCCCCCCTCATCTCCATAATATCCCCCTTCCTCTCCATACCCTTCTGACTGCCCCCCCATTCTCTCCAAAATCCCCCTGACTGACCCCCCCACTCTATATCCCACTCTGCATCCCTCTTACTGATCCCTCCCCCTTACTTCCCACCCCTCTCCATATCCTTCCAACTGTGTCCCCCCTCCTTTCCTCCATATCCTCTCCATATCCCCTTCACTCCCCCCACCATTTATATCCCCCTTCTACCCTCTATATCCCCCCTCTCCCATGTATAGCCTCCACTATGAATCCCCCCTCACTGCCCTCCCCTCACTGTCCCCCTATTTATATCCCTCTCCTACCCTTGATATCCCCCCCCCCCACTCTGCATTCCCCTCACTGACCCCCCCTCCTACCCTCTATATCCCCCTTACTGCCCCTCCTCTCCATATCCCCTTCACTCCTCCACCACCATTTATATCCCTCTATATTCCCCTCACTGACCCGCCCCCTCTCCTGTGTATACCCTCCACTATGAATCCCCCCCCCACTCTGCATTCCCCTCACTGCCCCCCCGCCCTCTATATCCCCCCTCACTGTGCCCCTTCATTTCCTCCATATCCCCCTTCATTGCCCCCCTCCATATCTTCTCCACATCCCCTTCATCCACCCCCCCCTTCTACTGTCTATCACCCTCACTGCCCCCCCACCTCTTCTCTATTACCCCCTCACTGATCCCTCTTACTGACCCCTCCTCCTACCCTCTATATCCCTCTTACTGCCCCCCCTTTCCTCCATATCCCCTTCACTCCCCCCCGTCTCCTCCTCCTACCCTCCATTATGAATCCCCCCTCACTGTCTCTCTCTCACACACACCGTCTATATCCCCCCACTCTGCATCCCCTTCACTGACCCTTCCTCTCTTGTGTATACCCTCCACGATGAATCCCCTCACTGCCCCCCCTCCCCATTTATATCCCTCTCCTACCCTCTATATCCCCCTTACTGCCCCCCTTCCTCTCTCTCTATATCCCCCTTCCTTTCCTCTATATCCCCTCCAATGCCCCCCCTTTCCGTATCCCCTTTATTGCTCCCGCTCCTCTCAAAATCCCCATCACTGACCCCCTTCCTTTCCCATATATCCCCTTCATTGCTACCCCTCCTCTCTATATTCCCCTTCACTGACCCCCCCTCCTCTCTATATTCCCCTTCACTGACCCCCCCTCCTCTCTATATTCCCCTTCACTGACCCCCCCCTCCTCTCTATATTCCCCTTCACTGACCCCCCCCCTCCTCTCTATTCCCCTTCACTGACCCCCCTCCTCTCCATATACCCTTCACTGATTCCCCCCTTACTGTCCCCCCCCCTTCTCCATATCCCCCCTCACTGACCCCCCTATCTATATTCTTCTCACTGACCCCTCCTCCTACCCTCTATATCCCCCTAACTGATCCCCTTCCTGCTCCACCCCTCCTCTATATCCCCCTCACTGCCCCCCTTCTTCTTTCCTCTATATCCTCTCCATATCCCCTATTCCCATATATCCCCTTCACTGACCCCCCCTCCTCTCTATATTCCCCTTCACTGACCCCCCCCTCCTCTCTATATTCCCCTTCACTGACCCCCCCTCCTCTCTATATTCCCCTTCACTGACCCCCCCTCCTCTCTATATTCCCCTTCACTGACCCACCCCTCCTCTCTATATTCCCCTTCACTGACCCACCCCTCCTCTCTATATTCCCCTTCACTGACCCACCCCTCCTCTCTATATTCCCCTTCACTGACCCACCCCTCCTCTCTATATTCCCCTTCACTGATCCACCCCTCCTCTCTATATTCCCCTTCACTGATCCACCCCTCCTCTCTATATTCCCCTTCACTGACCCACCCCTCCTCTCTATATTCCCCTTCACGGACCCCCCCCCTCCTCTCTATATTCCCCTTCACGGACCCCCCCCCCCTCCTCTCTATATTCCCCTTCACTGACCCCCCCCTCCTCTCTATATTCCCCTTCACTGACCCCCCCCCCTCCTCTCCAAATTCCCCTTCACTGACCCCCCCCATCTCTCTATATTCCCTTCACTGACCCCCCCCTCATCTCTCTATTCCCTTCACTGCCCCCCCTCCTCTCCATATACCCTTCACTGATTCCCCCCTCCTCTATATCCCCCTTACTGTCCCCCCTCTTTTCCATATCCCCCACTCTATATCCCCCTTCACTGACCCCCCCCCTATCTATATCCTTCTCACTGACCCCTCCTCCTACCCTCTATATCCCCCTCATTGCCCCCCCTTCTTCTTTCCTCTATATCCTCTTCATATCCCCCACCCCATTTTATATCACCCTCACTGACCCTCCCTCCTACCCTCTATATCCCCCCTCACTGTCCCCCTTCCTTTCCTCCATATCCCCTTTATTGCCCCCCCCTACTGTCTATATAACCCTCACCACAATTCCTCTCCATAGCCCATCCCCCCCCACTCTATATCCCTCTCACTGATTCCACTCTGCAGCCCTCTTACTGACCCCTCCTCTTACCCTCTATCCTCCTTACTGCCCCCTTCTCCTCTATATCCCCCTCACTGTCTCCCCCCCCCCCTCCTTTCGCCCTCCCTCCCCCATCCCCCCCCTGGCACCATTATGCATCCCCATCTTCCCTGATGTGTATCCTCCCTTTAACCGTCCATCTCCTCCTACTGTATACCCCCCTCACTGTTCATATCCTCCCAATGTGTACCCTCCTTGTTTTCTATATTCTCCTCCTACTATATATTGCTAATCCTCACTGTACCCATCCCCCCTAGAGTTGCCACCTCATCCCTTTAAACCCGAACACATATGAATTACACAGATTCTGTGGCTGATTAAGGTGGAAATTAAACTCACTTGGTGCCTTACCTGCATTAAATTGGCCTCAGAACCTGTGTAATTCATATGTGTTCAGGTTTAAAGGGATGAGGTGGCAACCCCCCCCCCCCCGTCCGTACATTGTTATATATGATTGTCTGGTCTCTCTATGATTGGTGATATTTCTGGTGTTGGATCGCTGTCTTCCTCTAGTTAGTATTGTATATGGGGCTACTGTGTGGGGGAGGGGGGTGTAGGCTCTCACCCAACCCCCATATTACACTGTTTGCAGAGGGAAAACTCTCTTTTTTTATTTATTTTTTTCAAAGTAGAGCAGAGAAGGTCAGACCTCCTCAGTGGGGGAGATTTTCCATCACTTCCTGTCCTCAGGAACTTTTATTCAGGAACCTTGTTGCTATAAGCAGGCATTGCTCGTGCCTGATCCGCTAATACCATGTGACTGACTGACTGCCTTCCCTTCCTGTAGGCTGTTGTCTGATCCAGCTTTGGTCCCCATGGACTGCCGCTGGTCTTTTCTCCAGCTGCCGCTGGGCCCGCCTTTCAGCTCCCCAATGGGCTGCCGCTGGGCCCGCCTTTCAGCTCCCCAATGGGCTGCCGCTGGGCCCGCCTTTCAGCTCCCCAATGGGCTGCCGCTGGGCCCGCCTTTCAGCTCTCCAATGGGCTGCCGCTGGGCCCGCCTTTCAGCTCTCCAATGGGCTGCCGCTGGGCCCGCCTTTCAGCTCCCCAATGGGCTGCCGCTGGGCCCGCCTTTCAGCTCCCCGCTGGGCCCGCCTTTCAGCTCCCCAATGGGCTGCCGCTGGTTTTTTCTCCAGCTGCCGCTGGACCCACCTTTCGGCTCTGCAATGGGCTGCTGCTGGGCCCGCCTTTCAGCTCCCCAATGGGCTGCCGCGGGGCCGCCTCCAGCTCCCCAATCGACCCAGTACTACGACAGCGCCTCCGGTGGCCACACCAACCCAACGCGCAGGAGTGACGTCATCCTGCGATGGCTGAAGGCCAGCATATGGGAGAAGGTGCTGGTATCGGTGGGACTTTTAAACATTCAGAAGTGTAAAAAAAAAAAAAGAAACCGTTGTGTCTTGAGACGTACGTGAAATAGTTTCACTTTCTCTGGTGACACCTCGTAGAGTCACGGAAAGTCCAGTTTTGTCTGACAGCCCAGAGTCCTGGAAAGTTTGTGTTTTTTTTTTTTTTTTTCCCTTCTGGCATCTTGTTGATGATTTCCCAGCAGCGGGCGAGGAAGGTCTCGTCTGAAAAGCAGAAATCAGAATGATATAACATTTTCCCAGCCTTTTTGGCATCCTTACAAGTGATTTGATCCAATGGCCCCAAAGTGTGGAAAGTTCTCGGGGGGGGGATCTCTCCATGGAAAATCAATCATCTGTATCTGGAATTCCTTCATCCCGATCAGAAAATATGTCCCCCCCCGATCAATGAGGTTGGATCCTCCTGAGCCAGGGGTCTTTGACATTTTCCCGTATGGGGGGGGCACGCGTTCGTTCGTGAATTTTACAAATCTCTGGGTGATCGGTTTTAGTTAGAGCTTCTTTGTAATCAGTGTGAAATGATTCAGAACAGAGGAAGAACCTGAAGGAATAAAGCAAAGAAATTTCAAATTAACTTGAGCCCATCAGTCCCTCCAGGACCTTGATTTAAGGGGACACTTTGATGACGACTCTCATGTAGGCGGGAGTCTGATCAGAACCTTTATTTATGGGGGGGGGGGGGGGGGAGTGTGGACATTGATGGGGAGATCTTGATTTAAGGGTGGTGGACTTTGGAGACTTTCATGGAAGGGGAGACTCTGGTGGAAACCTTCATGTAAGGCCAGAGTATGATCAGGACCTTGATTTAAGTGGGGAGGAAGCCTGATGGGGACTCGTGTAAGGGGGGGACTCTGATGGAAACTTGATTAAAGGGGGGGTCTGAGGTGGATACTCGTATAAGGGGGGTGGACGTTGATGGAGACTCTCATGTAAGGGGGGACTCTGGTAGAAACCTTTCATGTAATGCCCTCGCACACGCGACCGGTTTTTCCCGACGTGATTCCTCCCCAAGCCTGCCTTGCATACACACGTTCATTAAAAAAAAAATGCTCGACCAAAGCGCGGTGACGTACAACACGTGCAACGGCACTATAAAGGGGAAGTTCCATTCGGATGGCGCCACCCTTTGGGCTGCTTTTGCTGATCTCCTGTTAGTAAAGTTTGGTGAGAGACGATTCGCGCTTTTCTCCCTCGTGCTTTTCAGTCCGTTACAGCGTGACGAATGTGCTATCTCCATTATGATCGCTAGTTTTACCAGAACGAGCGCTCCCGTCTCATAAATTGATTCTGAGCATGCGCGTTTTTTTTTCCCCTTGGAAAAGCCTACACACGACCGTTTTACACGACGGGGAAAAAATAGAGCAGGTTCTAAAATTTTTGCGGGCAGTTTTCTCGTCGGGGAAAACTGCTATGGAGCCTACACACGACCGGTTTTCCCGACCAATCTAAAAAATGGCAGTTTTCTTGGTCGGGAAAACCGGCCGTGTGTACGGGGCATTACAGGGGAGTCTGATCAGGACCTTGATTTAAGGGATGGGGGGGACTCTAATGGGGACTCTCTACTATAGGAGGGGGACTCTGATGGAAACTTTCATGGATGGGTAGAGTCTGATGGGGACTCTCATGTAAGGGGGTTGACTTTGCTGGGAATTGTCATGTCAGGGGGTAACTTTGATGGGGACTGTCATGCAAGGGTGGAGTCTGATCAGGACCTTGATTTAAGGACTACTCCGATGGGGACACTCATGTAAGGGTGGGGTGCTCTGATGTAAGGGGGGGACGATCCTGCTTGGTTGTTAGGGTGCTGGTGTCCCTAGCAACCAATGATGGTACAGCCGGGGTATCCTGCGCTGGAGAGAAAGACGGTGGGCTGACCTGCAGATCTTTGTGAGAGGCCACTGACCCCAGCTGAGGGTTGGATACAATCCTGCAGCAGGAAGGAGTTGGCTCTAGTTTGGTGATCCTTCCTTTTGAATATTGCGTCTTTGCTCCATTGATTGTCATTGGTTGTGCGGTGTTGGGGTTCTTGGGTGTGCGGTGTGTGTGGTTCTTGTGTGTTTGTTTTTTTTCGTGTGTGTGTGTGTGTTTTTTCTTGGTTGTGTGTAGGGGGGGTCTTGGGGGGTGTGTGTGTGTGTGTGTGTGTGTGTGTGTGTGTGTGTGTGTGTGTGGTTCTTGGTTGTGGTGATCCTTCCTTTTGAATATTGCGTCTTTGCTCCATTGATTGTCATTCGTTGTGCGGTGTTGGGGTTTTTGTGTGTGTGTGTGTGTGGTTCTTGGTTGTGTGGGGGTCGGGGGGTGTGTGTGTGTGTGTGTGTGTGTGTGTGTGTGTGTGTGTGGGGGGGTGTGTGTGTGTGTGTGTGGTTGTGCGGTGTTGGAGGTCTTGGTTGTGCGGTGTTGGAGGTCTTGGTTGTGCCTGATTGCCCCGTATATTTGGTTCTTCCTAAAGATAAGGATTGCTTGTGATCTCTGACATCTACTCTCTGGCCAATGATCTGCAGCCTTCTCGTCACACAGCGCATCCTCCAGCCATCATAGGGCCTCATTCACATGAGCGCAGTAAAAGTTGGGGGTGAGGTTTTACCGCCTTCCCACCTACACACAGAAATGGCCCCCCGCTCAGGGCCCGGCTTTGCTGTGCATGAATCTGCATGTCGCATTCAGCGGACCGTCCCGCCACCAAACGTGACCCTTCGAATGGGGCCACTCTGCCACCACATGCCATACATTGCAGTGCGGTGGGTCAGCATTGCTGAGAAGGTGACCTATCTTCTCACCGCCTGCCAAATGCCATCTGACGAGATCTGTCGCGGATCGCTTTTCAGGGAGGCAGCAATAATAGCCGCACATGTGAATGAGCAGCTAAGGAAAAGTTCTAAAAAAATAAATAAATAAAAAAAGTATAAAAGCTGTAAATATAATCTTCCTTTTTATGTATTTACGAATGCGAGCAGCATAAGGATTACAAACGGTCAATTCCGATTGAGAACGTTCTGGTTTGTTGTTAAGATTTGTGGCTGTGCTCAGCCGTGATTGGATATCTCTACGTTACAGCAACCAATGAGGTTAGCAGATGAATGGTTGGAGGCCCCTTTTTTTTTTTTTGCAGTGCTGTCTCTGTTTATACAAGTGTTTGGCTGTCTGCATCTGTTTGTTGTGTCTGATAATTGTATTTATTTTTTCCTCCTCCTTTTGCAGACTTTTGCACTTTGGAGTCACCAAGTCGCTTCACACTGGTGAGTGGAGCTTTACAGCAGAACTTCTATAAAGTGTACCTGTCACCGAACCCAGAGCACCCTGATAACTCGTAGATCCGTGTATTTATCTGACATCTGAACCCAAAGCTACCAGCGCCAAAGTATATGAGCCGGTTCACATCACAATGTCTGTGTTTTTTGATGCGTTCCGGGGCGTTCCCCCCCGATGCCTCGACTGATCTTGGTGCCGTCTGCGGAGAGTGGACTTTAGACCGCTCTCTGAAAACGGGTCACAGGAGTGCAAATCGAATTGACCCAGAGGAGAAGCCCAGCCTAAAAAGCTCAGGCTGGACTTCTCCTTTAAAGCGGAGTTCCGCCGAAAAAAATAAAATAAAATTAAGTCGGCAGCTACAAATACTGCAGCTGCTGTCTTTTTAAAGGGGTTGTAAAGCTTTGTGTTTTTTCACCTTAATGCATCCTATGCACCCTTGGGGCCCCCCCCCCCTTTTACTTACCTGAGGCTAAAACTCTGTGGGCGCGATCCCGCAATGGTTTCCCCCAGCTTGAGGCGGCTCTTCATTGCCTCTTCATTGGAGATTGATAGCAGCGCAGCCACTGGCTCGCGCTGCTGTCAATCCCATCCAATGACGCGGTGCGGCCGAGTGATACAGTCGGCGGCTATAGCTGCCGGCTGTATCACAGGAACGCCACCCACAAGGGAGAGGGCCTCCCATGAAGGGGGTTAGCGCTTGCCTCGGAGGAGCCGAGACAGCCGCCGAGGGACCCCAGAAGAGGACGATCAGGGCCACTCTGTGCAAAACGAGCTGCACAGTGGAGGTAAGTATAACATGTTTGTTATTTAATTAAATAAATATACCTTTACAACCCCTTTTTAATATATGGACACTTACCTGTCCTGGGCGCCCGCGATGTCGGCACCCGAAGCCGATCTTTCCCTCGGCTCTCAGGTGGAGGTGCCGCCATCTTCTGTAAGGGAATCGGGAAGTGAAGCCTTGCGGCTTCACTTCCTGGTTCCCTATCCCGCATACGCGAGTCGCGCTGCACGATCCCGCTAGTCCTTGCTGTCTTCTGGGACCTGTGTGTCCCCCAGAAGACAGCGGTGGGGACGAAGTAGGCGCCGGACATGGCGTAGGTCACCGCAGTGATCTATGCCCGGAAGTAGAGGTCGACCGATATGGGTTTTTCGCTGGCCGATGCCGATATTTAGAAATTTGGGCGGCCGATGGCCGATATATGATGCCGATTTTTGTGGCCGATTAAAAAAAACAAAAAAAAAACAAAACCTCACCCACTCCACTCCTTCCTGCTTACTCCCGTCACTCCTAGCACACACTTGATGTCCTCAGTACAGGTGGCACTGGCAGGTGGCATTGGTTTGGAACTGGCAGGTGGAACTGGCAGGTGGCACTGATTGGCACTAGCAGATGGCGCTGGTTTGGAACTGACAGTTGGCACTGGCAGGTGGCACTGGTTTGGCACTGGCAGGTGGCACTGGTGTGGAACTGGCAGGAGGCACTGATTAGCACTGGCAGGTGGCACTGGTTTGGAACTGGCAGGTGGCACTGGCAGGTGGCACTGGTGTGGAACTGGCAGGTGGCACTGATTGGCACTAGCAGATGGCGCTGGTTTGGAACTGACAGTTGGCACTGGCAGGTGGCACTGGTTTGGAACTGGCAGGTGGCACTGGTGTGGAACTGGCAGGAGGCACTGATTAGCACTCGCAGGTGGCACTGATTGGGACTAGCAGATGGCGCTGGTTTGGAACTGACAGTTGGCACTGGCAGGTGGCACTGGTTTGGAACTGACAGATGGCACTATTGGCACTGGCAGGTGGCGCTGATTGGCACAAGCAGGTGGCACTGGTTTGGAACTGACAGATGGCATTGGCACTGGCAGGTGGCACTGGTTTGGAACTGACTGATGGCACTATTGGCACTGACTGGCACTAGCAGGTGGCACTGGTTTGGAACTGACAGATGGCACTGATTGGCAGTGGCGCTGGCTGGCGGTGGTGCTGGCTGGCGGTGGCGGGTGGCGCTGGCTGGCGGTGGTGCTGGCTGGCGGTGGCGGGTGGCGCTGGCTGGCGGTGGCGGGCGGCGCTGGCTGGCGGTGGCGGCGGGTGGTGCTGGCTGGCGGTGGCGGGTGGTGCTGGCGGGTGGCACTGGCTGGAGGCACTGACAGATTGCACTGATTTTGCGGACCCAGCAGCTAAATTACATCAGCCAATGATTGGGCTGCTTTAGAAAGGGGGCGGGGCCACATAACATAGCGACCCGCCCAGATACCATCCCATTAGCTGGTGTAATATAGCTGCTGGGTCCCGCCCACCCCGGCCCGGGTCCCGCCCACCCCGACATCGAGCTGACAGCTCCTCTCTCTCTCTCTCTCTCCTTTCTGCTCACACACTCAGCGGCTCTGGCTGCATCAAGAGCTGCGCTGAGTGTGTGAGCAGAGAGGAGAGAGAGACAGAGAGGAGCTGTCAGCTCGATGTCGGTGTGGGCGGGACCCAGCAGCTATATTACACCAGCTAATGGGATGGTATCTGGGCGGGTCGCTATGTGTATGTGGCCCGCCCCCTTTCTAAAGCAGCCCAATCATTGGCTGGTGTAATTTAGCTGCCGGGTCTTGCCCATCCCCGACATCAAGCTGACAGCTCCTCTCTGTCTCTCTCTCCTCTCTGCTCACACACTCAGCGCGGCGCTTGATGCTGCCAGAGCCGCTAAGTGTGGAGAAGGAAGAATGAGCGGAGGTCAGTCTGAAATATCGGCCTAATCTTGATAATAAATCGGCCGATGCCGATTTATCAAAAATGGCCAAATATCGGCCGATATATCGGCCAGCCGATATATCGGTCGACCTATACCCGGAAGCTGAAGCAAATACCTGGGTTACACAGGTATCTGCTCCCTCCTCCCCCCTGAAAGGTGCCAAATGTGACACCGGAGGTATTTGCACCCACTTCCGGGGAGAAACACACTGGTCCCAGGAGACAGCGGGGACCACTGGGAACGCGCCGCGCTACTCATGCGCAGTAGGGAACTGGGCAGTGAAGCCTGCAACGCTTCACTTCCTGATTCCCTCACGGAGGATGGTGGCGGGGGCTGCCGAGACAAGCGATTGCTCGGCTTCGGCTGCCGACATCGCGGGCACCCTGGACAGGTAAGTGTCCATTTATTAAGTCAGCAGCTGCAGTATTTGTAGCTGCTGGCTTTTTAATATATATTTATTTTGCGGGACCTCTGCTTTTAAATTTTATTTGACTTCTTCCTTCCCCTTCTCCTTTTTTTTATTTTTTTTAAACTTTTGCTTTTGTTTACTTTTTTTTTTTTCTCCCGCAAGAAGAGAAGGATGCAATGTATCTTCCTATTTATTCAGAAGAGGAAGTAAATACAGGGGCGGGCTCACGGTGACTGATCACTGTGATAACCAATCACCTGCCTGCGAATATAAAATATGATTGTGCTGCAGTCTAGAGCCTACCTTTTTCTATTCAGCCGCTGTCACTGCGCAGCCTCGACACTGAAGCCGGCACTAGGACCCGGTCACGTGAACGCAGCGGCATCAGAATAGGTAGTACCCTTTCTACAGGGTAGATATAAATAGTTTTAGAATGGGGGTGGGAGTAGATTTAGGTTTGTTAAATGTCCCATGTTTACTCATGCCAAGCCATACTGAATAGGAATACCCACTCTATCAGCATCTGGGAGCCTTCTGTGTCCTAGAGCCCAGCCCATAATGTGTCCCCCTCTCTAATACCCTCCTAGTTCCTCATGGCACATCCTCCAGCAATGAAATAAGTGAGCAGCACAGTTGTGTTGTCGCTAGTGATGCCTGTGGTCTCCCAGGAGCTGATCTTTTTCAATCACTGACTTGCCATGCCTTGGTCTGCACTGTCTCTGTGTGGAGGCGGCCATCTTGGTAGAGGCAGGGCTTTTCTTCCTCATGGCAAAGCCTCCAGCAAGGAGAATTGAGCATCAAAGTAGTGATGTCACTAGTATTGCCTGTGGTCTTCCTGGAGCTGATCTTTCTCCATCACAGACTTACCATGCCTTGGTCTGTACCATGTCCCTGTGTGGAGGCTGCCATCTTGGTAGAAGCAGGGCTTTACTTGCTCAGTTCTCCATGCTGGAGCGCACTTCCTGGTATGCGAGTGTGCCTAGGCCAGGGGTCTCAAACTGGCGGCCCTCCAGCTGTTTCAAAACTACAAGTCCCATCATGCCTCTGTCCGTGGGAGTCATGCTTGTAACTGTCAGCCTTGCAATGCCTCATGGGACTTGTAGTTTCACAACAGCTGGAGGGTTGCCAGTTTTAGACCCCCTGGCCTAGGCACTCCTGAACCTACAGCTGTATATCTGCAATGTGAGATCCAAGGCACTGCTGTCTCTAAATGCTAGTCTCGGGAGACTTGGTGATGTCTCCACTGTGCTGCTCACTGTTCTCCTTGCTGGAGGCTCTGCCATAAGGAAGTAAAGCCCTGCCTCTACCAAGATGGCAGCCTCCACACAGACAGTGCAGACCAAGGCATGGTAAGTCAAGGATGGAGAAAGAGCAGCTCCAGGAAGACCACAGGCAATACTAGTTATATCACTATTTGATGCTCAGTTCTCCATGCTGGAGGCTCTGCCATGAGGATCAAAGTAGTGATGTCACTAGTGATGCCTGTGGTCTTCCTGGATCTGATCTTTCTCCATCCTTGACTTACCATGCCTTGGTCTGCACTGTGTCTCTGTGTGGAGGCGGCCATCTTGGCAGAGGCAGGGCTTTGCTTCCTCATGGCAGAGCCTCCAGCAAGGAGAACAGTGAGCAGCACAGTGGAGACATCACCAAGTCTACTGAGACTAGCATTTAGAGGCAGCAGTGCCTTAGATCTTGCATTGCAGATTTACGGCTATGGGTTCAGGAGTGCCTAGGCCAGGGGGTCTAAAACTGGCAACCCTCCAGCTGTTGCGAAAACTACAAGTCCCATGAGGCATTGCAAGGCTGACAGTTACAAGCATGATGGGACTTGTAGTTTTAAAACGGCTGGAGCGCCGCCAATTTGAGACCACTGGCCTAGGCACACTCGCATACTAGGAAGTGCGCTGATATTATTCAGGGGGAATTCTAGACACGGGGGAATTTTCAGCCCCTCTATTATAGCAAACTGTCTTTTTTTTTTTTTTGCCCTGATGCACTTTATTGTATTAATGGGCAGCATTTATGAGATTTGGTTGAGGGGGGGGGGGGGGGCTGCCTCTGTTTTTTTTATCTTGATGTTCTGGTGTGTTTTGTTTTCTACCAGCTGTAGAAATGCTGCTTTTTGTGCTAAACGATGTATAACCCGCGTCTTCTTCTATTGTCTGCCTCAGGTATCTTGCACTTTAGTGTCCCGGCTTCCGGAGGGCGGTTGCCATGTCATTTAATGGAGAGATGGCAGAAGGCAAGACAGATCTAGCCAACGGTAAGCCGGTCCGTTCGTTTCTTGCACTTGTGGTAGATATGTATGCTTTTTGTCTTTTTATTTAAAAACATTTTTAATTTTTTTTATGGCGGGGAACTGGAAGGAAGATGCAGAGTATTCACAGCGCTTCACTTTTTCCACATTTTGTTAGGTTACAGCCTTATTCCAAAATGAATTAAATTCATTATTTTTTTTTTCCTCAAATTCTACAAACAATCCCCCATAATGACAACGTGAAAGAAGATTGTTTGAAATCTTTGCAAATTTAACCACTTCAGCCCCGGACCATTTTGGCTGGTTAATGACCAGAGCACTTTTTGCGATTCGGCACTGTGTCGCTTTAACTGACAATTGCGCGGTCGTGCGACGTGGCTCCCAAACAAAATTAATGTTCCCCCCCCCCCCCCCACAAATAGAGCTTTCTTTTGGTGGTATTTGATCACCTCTGCGTTTTTTTTTTTTTTGTTTTTTTTTTGCTATAAACAAAAATAAAGCGGCAATTTTGAAAAAAAAAATTCTATTTTTTTTCTTTTTGCTATAATAAATATCCTCCAAAAACTATATTAAAAAAATAATATTTTTTTCCTCAGTTTAGGCCGATACGTATTCTTCTACATATTTTTGGTAAAAAAAATCGCAATCGGCATTTATTGATTGGTTTGCGCAAAAGTTATAGCGTTTACAAAATAGGGGATAGTTTTTTTTAATGGCATTTTTATTTTAAAAAAAAAATGTTTTCGCTAGTACCGGCGGCCATCAGTGATTTTTTTTTTTTTTTTCGTGACTGCGATATTATGGCGGACACAACGGACACTTTTGACACATTTTTGGGACCGTTGTCATTTTCACAGCGATCAGTGCTATAAAAATGCACTGATTACTGTGAAAATGACACTGGCAGTGAAGGGGTTAACCACTAGGTAGCGCTGTAGGGGTTAAGTGTTCCCTGCATTGTGTTTCTAACTGAGGGGGGTTGGTCTCTGTGTCACATGACACCGATCTCCGCTCGGAGTACACGGAGCCGAGATCCGTGTCATTGTCACTAGGCAGAGAAGGGAGAGGCTTGTTTACACAAGCCTCTCCCCGCTCTATCTCTCCGTGAGACGATCGCGGGGATCGAGACCCACGGTCCGACTCACGGGGAAGGTAGCGGGGTCGCGACCCCCACGTCAGTCAGTTTAAAGGGGACGTACAGGTACGTTGATGTGCCTGTACGTGCCATTCTGCCGACATATATCTACTGGAGGTGGTCGGCAAGTGGTTAATAGAAATAAAAAAAAATCCCATGTACAGAAGTATTCACAGCCTTTGCCACGACACTCCAAACTTGAGCTCAGGTTCCTCCACTGATCATCCTTGAGAAGTTTCTACAACTTGATTGGAGTCCACCTGTGGTAAATTCAGTTGATTGGACATGATTAGGAAAGGCACACACCTGTCTATAGAAGGTCCCACAGCTAACAGTGCATGTCAGAGCACAAACCAAGCCATGAAGTCCCATGCCTCGTACACACGGCCGGGTTTTCAGACGGGAAAAAGTCCATCGGGAATCCCGACGGGAAAAGAGAGAGCCAGTTCTCTTCTTCTTTTTTTTTTTTTTTTTTTTTTTTTTTTTTTTTTTTGCCGCCCGTTTTTGGCAGTTTTCTCGTCGGAAAAACTCAGATGGAGCATACACACGGCCGGGATTCCTGGGCAAAAGCTCTCGTCGCATCAAGCTCAAGGAATTGTCTGTAGACCTCCGAGACAGGATTGTATGGAGGCACAGATCGGGGGAAGGGTACAGAAACGTTTCTACAACATTGAAGGTCCCAATGAGCACAGTGGCTTCCATCATCCGTGAATGGAAGATTTCACCAACCCTCCCCTGTGGAGAGGGGGGGTGTGGATCTTTGGGGGGGGGGGGTCAACTGAAATCTGGGGGGTGCAGCCCCTCCTCCCCTTAAATACAGCCATCTTTTGATTTTATAGTAAAAAAGTTGGACACCCCTGCTTTAAAGGAGCCTACGCAGTAGGCCACACAATGTAATGACTAGCATTGGCCATATTCTCTCTGCTTTAGGGCAGTGGTTCTCAAGTAGAGGTCGACCGATATATCGGCCGATATTTGGCCTTTTTTTTTTTTTTTTTTTTTTTTTTAAGGAATCTGCTGATTTTTGTACAAATTGAGAGGGAGAGAACCAGCCAATGGGATCTGGGCGGGCCGATACGTGTATGTGGCCCCGCCCACTTTCTTAAGCAGCCCAATCGTTGGCTGGCATTTGATAGCAGGGCCCTGCCCACCCCCCACATCACGCTGAATTCTGACAGCTGGTCTCTCTCTGCATTCAGTTACATAAAGTGTAACGTGAAATTGACAAATCGGCTCAGTGTGAAGCCAAACAGTGCCACCTGCCAAAAAAAGAAATATGGGCCGCAAAAATCGGCATCATATATTGGCCATCGACCGCCCTGATTTTTCTAAATATCGGCATCGGCCAGAGAAAAACCCATATCGGTAGACCTCCATTCTCAAGTACCCCCCAACAGGCACATCTAAGTATGGAGGCATCTGGGGTATAGCTGTCCACATAGACCATCCCCCACACCGCCGGCTCTCACTGCTGTCAGTCTGCAATCGTGACCGAGAAGACTACCCTGCAGTAGAGCGATCTGAAAGCGAGGCTTGAACCGCTCGTGGAGCGCAGCATGGAAGGGATGACATTGATGGTGGTGCGGAGGATGGTCTATATGGATCGCTTTACCCCGGATGCCTGCATATATAGATGTGCCTGTTTTAAACATCAACCATGTGAGTTGCTAAATGTTGTACCTTCAATAACTGTAACCATATTGCCACACTTGTAGGCGCCTCTCTTCTATTTTATACTCCGTTGTGACATGACGCTACTTGTATATCAAGACATAGCCTGTATATCAAGTCAAAATGTATTAAAAAATTTTGCTTGTCTTGCAAAACGCTCTCAAACCAAGGTTTTACTGTATAACTTCAGCTTGATGACAAGCTTTTAAGGATATTTGGCAATATCCCAAATCTGGAAATGTCAGGGTGTACTTTTTATCCAAGGCTTACCATAAGAACATAATGAAGGATGAGCTTAGAGAATCGGTCACATCCGGAGTTATGCAAGAATCTGAATGTCCAGTCTTAAGCCTCGTACACACGGTCTGACTTTTTTGCCAACAAACTTCAAAATGAGCAAATTTTCCCAAAAATCAGACGGTGTGTACGCTCCATCGGACAAACTTTTTTTGGTTTTCATCGGACAAAAGTTTGCTCTGCAAACGGACAAACTTTTCGGCAACAAAAGTCCGATCGTGTGTAAAGAAATCCATCGGACTTTTGTCCGAAGTACAAATCCACATGCCCAGAACCAATGTTAAAATCAACCAACAATAGTAGAAGTTGACCAAAGGGTGGCGGTAAAGAGCAGAAAAAACCACGTGATGTTGGGAAAGTTTGCCGAAAAGTCCTGCCGTGTGTATGCTATGGGTGTGCCCGGCCAACTCCCTTCGGACAAAAATCCACGGAAAAGTTTGTTTAAAGTCCGACCGTGTGTATGAGGCTTTAGAGCAGGGGTCTCAAACTGGCGGCCCTCCAGCTGTTGTGAAACAAGTCCCATAATGCCTCTGCCTGTGGGAGTCAAGCTTGTAACTGTCAGCCTTGCAATGCCTCATGGGACTTGTAGTTTCGCAACAGCTGGAGGGCCGCCAGTTTGAGACCCCTGCTTTAGAGGGACTGGTGCAGTACCTACAATTCGGGGTCTTCTAGCCCACCTAACCCTAGCAATGTATTTTTTTTTTATCCAGTTTCCCTCCCTCACCACCTCATTCTTTCTTTGCAGTCCTCACTTTGTTGCTGGGTATGGTAGAGCTGTTTAGGTTTTTGAGGTGCCAATCTTCAGGCCCAAACCTAGGTACATGGTTTGGGGGCAGTGTCATCATTCACCTAGGTGAGGTCCCACAATGGAGCGTAACCCAGAGTGGACTCCTGTGGCTGGAGAACACTGACAGGTGACTGCGTGACTGGAGGGTGGGCTTTTAGGAAGCCCTGTCTATTTCCAAATGGGCAAAGTGAGTGTGTCTTTTAGCCAACCTTGTGTTTTCCCACCCTTCCTTCCTTTTAGCTGGCAGGAGGTTTGGAAACTACTACAGGGCTCTAGTATTTAATACTGTCATGCAAACTTATAAGCTGGAAGTCCGGTGAGTGTCAGGCCTCAATTGGCTTGGTACTGACAACAAACATCGACCCCAACCAGTGACGGGAGACGCAATCCTGATATGCCTACAGACGTAGTTAAAGTTTCTATCAGGATTGTGTCTCCCGTCACTGGTTGGGGTCGATGTTTGTTGTCATTATATGGGGGTGACTCCTTTTCTTCCACTGGTATATAAAGAACATTTAGGGATATCCCAGATCCCAATCTTAATTATCACCTTCCCAGCTTTCACGGTGATGGGATATCCATTTTAAGCATATGGCAATAAAGGGAAAAGAGTATGTAGTGTAATACTGCTGGGTTTCTTCATAAAATTCCAAAAATATTACACTTGCATCAAAACGTTTAAAACGTGCCGAAAAACGCCGCCTTGGTGTGCAATCAGCTTTCGCAAGGTCTCCTCAGCACGACGCGTTTCACCCCTCCCACTGGGCGTCATCAGTCTGATATGCGATACTCTTTTTTTCCTTTATTGCCATTTTGTTTGCACTTTAATTGCACTGAGCACTTTTATACCATATTGCCAAGTACAGTGGAACCTTGGGTTACGAACATAATCCGTTCCAGGAGAATGCTCGTAATCCAAAGTACTCGCATATCAAAGCAAGTTTCCCCATTGAAGTCAACGGAAACGAAAATAATTTGTTCTGCATTGACTTCAATGGCATGCAAATACCGCATTTGGCCAGAGGCGGGGGGCGCCGGAGAGCTTCGTAAACACTCGTAAAGGGCCGAGGACACCTCGGCTGAACTCCAGAAAGGCTCGGGAACGGAGTATTTCCGCGATTTTCTGAGTGACGCCAATCGGCTCTGCTCAGCTCCGGCACCCCCCACCTTAGGCCAAACGCGGTATTGCACACCGCTTTGGCTTGAATCCTGCTCGTTTTGCGAGACAACACTCCCAAACAGAGTCAGTTTTTTTTAAACTACAGTGCTCGTATTGCGAAACGCTCGTTAACCGTGTTACTCGCAATCCGAGGTTCCACTGTAACACCATGTTGTTGAATATGTTGATCTAGGTATTGTATTAGTATTTTGTTTTACAGGAGCAGCGCTTACTTTTAATATTCAAATTTTATCACTTGGGGTTTTTTCACGTTACACTACAGCAGCAGCCCAAATATATTCACATAAAAAAATAAATAAATATATATACACACACACACACACTTTTTTTTTTTTTTTTGTTCCCATAGCGCGGGTTCTCTGAAACCTTATTCACTGAAAAAACTTCTGTCACTGATCCCCCCCCCAACTGAGCCCGTTCGTTCCCACGCCCGAGACCCGCTCTACCTCTCTGCCCATGGGTTCTCGGCTCTTGATTGGATAGATTTATAGCGGAGTGGGGCCGAGTCCGGCATTCTGTGTCTATGGACGCAAATGCTGGACTCGGGAGCGCGCTCGCAAGGTAACTCCCAGGGAGAGCGCTTCTCCTAGGGGGTTACCGATGCGGGGAGGAGCCGCGAGTGCCATTGGGGGGACCCCAGAAGAGGAGGATCGGGGCCACTGTGCAAAACGAACACTGCACAGTGGAGGCAAGGATGACATGTTTGTTAGTTTAAAAAAAAAAAAAAAAAAAAAGGGGGGGGGGGAGGTTTACAACCCCTTTTAAGTAAAAACATTTAAAGTGGAACACATGCCAGTTTACTGTATTTTAAGGGGACAAGTAAAAACATTTAAAGTGGAACACATGCCAGTTTACTGTAAAATGCCTGAACAGATGTTTTTGCATGAAAAGTGATACGAAGTATGTCTGTCCAGTTAGCAGAATCTCTTCACTTCCTGTCCTATAGACCAGGGAAAGGCCACCTGGGGGCCCTCCAGCTGTTGTGCAACTACATTTCCCATGAGGCATTGGAAGGCTGGCAGTTAGTTACTCCCAGGGGCATGATGGGACTTGTAGTTCTGTAACAGCTGGAGGGCCCCAAGTTGCCTAACAGGAAGAGAAGTTGTCACCTCAACAAGAGTCTCCATCTTAAGGTTCCTTCTATTCCTGGTCTTTTGGCTCAAAAATGTGGAGGTTCGCTCACATTTGAATCCCAGATACAATTGTCACCAGGACAAATAGGGTAAATCTCCCCAGTGGGGGGCAATAAAAACCTAGAGAAGATCCAGGCTCCCCCCCCCCAAAAAAATGAAGTCAGCAGCTACAAATACTGTAGCTGCTGACTCTTAATAAAAGGACGCTTACCTGTCCAGGGATCCAGTCCTCACCCGAGCCGATTCTTCGATCAGTTTTGGGTGCAGGCGTCGGCATCTCAAGTAAGGGAAACGGGTAGTGAAGCCTTAAGGGCTTCTGTGCATGCGCGAGTTGCTTTGCGCCTTATGAATGGCCACGTAGTCTTCTGGCGCCTGTGATATGTCCCAAAAGACTGCGGGCAAACTTTCAGCTCAGATCTGAGCTGGAAATGGGAGCAGGTACCTTAACCACTTCCCTACCGCCAGCCGTCATATGACGTCCTGGACCTTCTGGGGGGGGGGGTTTATCTGAATGATGGGTGCAGCTACAGGCATCATTCAGATCTTCTTTGCAGCTGGCGATTCTGTGCACGATAAGAACGGTCATAGCAGCAGTTCTGCCGCTTGATCGTTCTTCTAGGCGACGGGAGGGAACGTCCCCCCTCCCGCCACCATCCGGTGCTTCTCCGGGCTCTCCCCTGCCTCGGTGGCCCGGAGAACTAATCGGCCGGTGCCGGATGATGATGACAAAGACGATGGAGATTTCCAATGACCAGATGGTCACCAGTCATCTCTATGACTGTCTGAGGCCCGGGCGCGACGTTATGACGTCACGCCCTGGATCCCGAATGTAAACAAAGCCGCCATCGTGGCTGTCAGCATGAGATTGGTGATTTTTTTTTTTTTTTTTTATTTTTTTTTTCACAATCTCATGCTTTCCAGCCTGGAGGAGAGACGTTGGGGTCTTATAGACCCCGCATCTCTCCATAAAGAGGACCTGTCACAATAGATTCTTATTACGAGGGATGTTTACATTCCTTGTAATAGGAATAAAAGTGAGCAAAAATTTATTTTTATTTTTTTAAAAGTGTAAAAAGAAAAAAAAATAAACGCCCCTAAAACGCTCAGAAGCGAACACCCGCATAAGTCCCGCCCACATATGCAAACGGCACTCAAACCACACATGTGAGGTATCGCTGCGTGCGTTGGAGCATGTGCAACCATTCTAGCACTAGACCTCTGAAGCAGCCCGTTAACCACTTCCATACCCTGCATTTTCACCCCCTTCCTGCCCAGGCCAATTTTCAGCTTTCAGCCCTGTCACACTTTGAATGAGAATTGTGCGGTCATGTGACGTTGTACCCAAATTAATTTTGATGATTTTTTTCCCCACAAATAGATCTTTCTTTTGGTGGTATTTGATCACCTCTTCGTTTTTTTTTTTCCAACAAAAAAAGAGCGACAATTTTGAAAAAAAACACTATTACTTTTTGCTATAATAAATGTCCCAATTTTTTTTTTTATAATTTTTTTTTTTCCTCAGTTTAGGCCGATTGTGTATTCTTCTACATATTTTTGGTAAAAAAAATCGCAATAAGAATATATTGATTTGTAAACGCTATAACTTTTGCGAAATCCAAATAGGGGTAGAATTATGTCATTTTTATTTTCTTACTAGTAATGGCGGCGATCTGCGTTTTTTTTTTTTTTTTTTTTTCTTTCTTTTTTTTTTTTTTTATCGTGACTGACATTGCGGCGGACACATCGGCCACTTTTGACACTATTTTGGGACCATTCACATTTATACAGCGGTCAGTGCTATAAAAATGCACTGATTACTGTGTAAATGTGACTGGCAGGGAAGGGGTTAACATTAGGGGGCGATCAAGGGGTTAATTGTGTGTCCTAGGGAGTGATTTTTAACTGTAGGGGGAGGGGACTCACAAGGGGAGGAGACCGATCGCGTTCCTCTGTAATGGAAACACACGAATCGGTTTCCTCTCACCTGACAGGACGTGGATCTGTGTGTTTTACACACACAGATCCATGTCCCTGCTCTGTGACGAGCAATCGCGGGTGCCCGGCGGACATCGCGGCCGCGGGACACGCGCATGGGGTCTCCAGTGATGCGGCAAGTGCGCGCCACAATGCAGGGAATCCCAGGACGTCCTATGACGGCCGCCCGGAGGGACAAAGAGTTCCTGCGGCTGTCATTTGACTATACGGCGGTGGGGAAGTGGTTAATGGTCAGTGATTCGTTACTAAACCCAGGATCCTTCATTCACTATATCTGGTCTCCCACAGTACAGTCCAACTAAACAAGAAGCAGAAGGAACACTACTGTAATGGTCAGAGTCTAAAGTGATTTTATCAGTCAGTAGAAAGAAATCGACGTGTTTCAGGGGTTTGGATCTCTTCATCAAGACTCATTTTTGTATCTGATAGTTGAACTTGATTTTTCTTTTGTATGAGGACTTAAGAAGTAATGCACTTTTTGTACTGGAGCGCAACACCATTACCGTATATGCCGAGTTGTTCAGCCCTTCTTCTTTTTTTTTTTTTTTTAGGCTGAAAATACCCCCCTCGGCTTACACTCGAGTCGGTGTACCTGAAATTCTTGACAGGCTGCGGGCGTCCATTCATTGTTTAAATGTCGCGGTCTCCTCCTGGTCCCATCCCAGATAGGCGTTTTCCAGCAGACACTGTTTTCAGTGTTCCGCCAATCACGAACGTCCTCTTGCCCGAGGATGAGAGAACATCCCGTGATTGGCGGAACACTGAACACAGTGTCTGCTGGGAAACGCCCATCACGGAACGGGACCAGGAGGAGACCGCGACTTTTAAACAATGAATGGACGCCCGCAGCCTGTCAATTTCAGGTACACGCAATGGGCAGAGTGAGGTTGCGATGGGCAGAGTGAGGTTGCGATGGGCAGAGTGAGGTTGCGATGGGCCGAGGTGAGGCGTGCAAATGGGCACAGTGAGGTATTGCACAGTGAGGTTGCAAATGGGCACAGTGAGGTATTGCACAGTGAGGTTGCAAATGGGCACAGTGAGGTTGCAAATGGGCATTGTTGACCCTCTTTTCCACTTACAGTAGCTGCTGCATTCTCACCCTAGGCTTATACTCGAATCAATAAGTTTTCCCAGTTTTTTGTGGTAAAATTAGGTACCTCGGCTTATACTTGAGTATATACGGTATTTTACATTTTGACACTAGAAGGGATATCTTCTCTTTGTAGTTGCAGCTTCACTTAATTTGTGCGCTATTTGCACAGTTCCCAGTTACTTTCACAGCTCCTTGATAACGCTGGGTATCAATATTGAAGATCCGTTATTAGATATTTAGACCAGTTTGCTGACCACCTCCCAGTTGGGCCCCAGTATTGTATTTTTGTATCCAAACCATTTGATTTTTGTTGGTGATTCTCTGATGCTTCCTTTTTTTTTTTTTATCTCATACGGTCTTTGTTCTTCTTCTCTTGCTCAGGAAGCGTCTCCAGCAGCCCAGAAGACATGTCTGGGACAGAAGAAGGGAAGGAGAACTCCTCTGGGATCGAGGTGGAAGCCTCGGACGCAAGCCTCAGTTTAACCGGAGAGGTTACGGGCACAAACCGAGCCGAAACCAAGGACAGTCGCTCGGAGAGCTCATGGGAGGACAAAGACTCCGACAGTATGGACGATACCGGACTGTATTCCATTAACGATGAGAATCGCGCAAATGACCGTTCACACTCAGAGGATGATGACGTTGATGATGATGAAGAGGAGGAAGAGGAGGAGGAGGAGGATGATGAAGAAGACAGACTACGCAAACGAGGCCAAAAAAAGCGAGCCAGCAATGACCAGGACTCTTCTGACGACGAAAGGGCTTTGGAAGACTGGGTGTCCTCGGAGAAGACACCTTTGCCCAGACCCCGGTGGCGAGCCATCCGCGCGCTCAGGCAAAGGGAGATCGGAACCAGCCGGCGCTTCATTTACGATTCCTGCGGGGCGCGCGGGTTCGTCCAGAGGTTCCGGCTCTTGCACGGTCTGGATGGGCACCTCGGCTGCGTTAACACCTTGCATTTCAACCAGAGGGGTACTTGGTTGGCAAGCGGCAGCGATGACCTCAAGGTGGTTGTCTGGGACTGGGTGAGGAAAAAGCCCGTTCTAGAGTTTGAGAGCGGCCACAAAAGCAACGTGTTTCAGGTATGCACACCTACTGTCTACTCACTCCAGGGTGTGTTTTTTTTTTTTTTTTATCTTTATAATGTTCAATACAAAACAATACAACTTTAAAATGGTTCACTAAGGCCAATATAACATTTTACCTATTTGTTGTATTTTTACCTCTTGCGTATAGCAATAAATATGTCTTCATTTAAAGGACTTGGAAGCCCCAGCTGGTGCACAATTCTGCCCATGGAACGGGGTTGAGGGTGTATGTAGATATACACCTGTTCTTACACTTATGGATTTGATTTCCCAAACGCGGACATTTTGTGTATACAGTGAAACCTCGGATTGCGAGTAACACGGTTAACAAGCGTTTCACAATACGAGCACTGTATTTAAAAAAATCCTGACTTGGTTTGCGAGTGTTGTCTCACAAAAGGAGCAGGATTTAAGCCTCAGCGGTTTGCAGTACCGTGTTTGGCCTGAGGTTGGGGGCGCCGGAATCGATCGGAGCCGTTCGGAAATGCTCGGAAAATCTCAGAAATACTCCGTTCCCCAGGTTTTCAGAGTTCAGCCGAGCTGTCCTTGGGCCTTTCCGAATGTTACAGAGGCTCTCCAGCCCCCCCCACCTCTGGCCACATGCAGTATTGCATGCCATTGAAGTCAATGCAGAACGAATGATTTTCATTTCCATTAACTTCTATGGGGGAAACTCGCTTTGATATGCGAGTGCTTTGGATTACGAGCATTCTCCTGGAACGGATTATGCTCGTAATCCAAGGTTCCACTGTACCTGCGTCTGTACTATCCATACGGTCCTAGGGGCAGAATTATGCTCAGGCTGAGGCTCCCAGGCACTGTCATACAGGTGTGTTTTTTGCTTTACTCCCATACACCTGTATTTAAATCCATGGGCCTTTTTTTTTTTTCTGCCATCTTTGTCTTATTAGGATGATATTATTATTATTATTACATATATATTTAAGTGCTTGCTGTTCTGTAGATGCAACAGAAGGTGAGGGAATTCCGCTCTTAGACAGTTGTAACTAAAACCGGTGTCGCCATTGTAAAATTATTGGGTTTTTCATCACTTTCAGTCTCTGTGATAGCGGTGACCAGGGCAAATAAAAGGTGGGAGATGAAGAGAAATCTCCACAGTGGGTACACAGAAGTAAAACCTGGTATATACAGTCCAATGAGAGCGCCAAACAATTTTCCAAAGTTTTTAATGATAAAATTGGTCCTGGAAAGAGAACAGTGTTTCAGGGGTTCTTCTTCTTCTTCTTCTTCTTCTTCTTCTTCTTCTTCTTCTTCTTCTTCTTCTTCTTCTTCTTCTTCTTCTTCTTCTTTCTTCTTCTTCTTCTTCTTCTTCTTCTTCTTCTTCTTCTTCTTCTTCTTCTTCTTCTTCTTCTTCTTTTCTTCTTCTTCTTCTTCTTCTTCTTCTTCTTCTTCTTCTTCTTCTTCTTCTTCTTCTTCTTCTTCTTCTTCTTCTTCTTCTTCTTCTTCTTCTTCTTCTTCTTCTTCTTCTTCTTCTTCTTCTCTTTCTTCTTCTTCTTCTTCTTCTTCTCTTCTTCTTCTTCTTCTTCTTCTTCTTCTCTTCTTCTTCTTCTTCTTCTTCTTCTTCTTCTTCTTCTTCTTCTTCTTCTTCTTCTTCTTCTTCTTCTTCTTCTTCTTCATCTTCTTCTTCTTCTTCTTCTTCTTCTTCTTCTTCTTCTTCTTCTTCTTCTTCTTCTTCTTCTTCTTCTTCTTCTTCTTCTTCTTCTTCTTCTTCTTCGTCTTCTTCTTCTTCTTCTTCTTCTTCTTCTTCTTCTTCTTCTTCTTCTTCTTCTTCTTCTTCTTCTTCTTCTTCTTCTTCTTCTTCTTCTTCTTCTTCTTCTTCTTCTTCTTCTTCTTCTTCTCTTCTTCTTCTTCTTCTTCTTCTTCTTCTTCTTCTCTTCTTCTTCTTCTTCTTCTTCTTCTTCTTCTTCTTCTCCCCTGCTCTTGTTAACACTGGAATTACCAGCTTTCTGAAACAGTTTTTCAAGTGGGGAAAACCTCAGTTAAGGTCTATCTGATATCTGCTTCTCTGAGTCCATTTAAACCAGGGGTCTCAAACCTGCGGCCCTCCAGCTGTTGCGGAACTACAAGTCCCATCATGCTTGTAACTGTTTAGCCTTGCAATGCCTCATGGGAATTGTAGTTCTGCAACAGCTGGAGGGCCACCAGTTTGAGACCCCTGATTTTAAACAGTGTTGAAATTCCTAAGCCCTGATGAAGGGGGAGTCTGGCTCCTGAAATGTGTTTGAATTTTTTATTTATTTTTTATCATAAAACTTTGGAACTTTTTGCTTGGCACTCTTCATTGAACAGACAATATGTGGATTCTCAACTCTGAGTTTACCCCCATTTCTAAGAGGTGCCCTTGTTTTATGGAGCGCTGCCAAACCAGAGCCAGCGTTGGCTTTAGATTTACTCGAGAGACAAAATAAGTGGTTTTCATACATATAAAAAATCACAGGTTACAAATTGAGAGAGAAATATAGATAAGATTCTCCCTCTCCTCCCCCTCCCACC